>VYXF01005262.1:50348-85767 GCA_013397295.1 Polioptila caerulea | reverse complement strand
CAAAATTTGCCCTAAACCAGGACTGCTATTCTATTCCTAGCAGTCTTATCTACCTGTTTGTTGTTCCGCTTTTTAGTGGCATGACTTTTAGGCACGTGAGCAACTTCATGATTTATGCTCAGACTCATGTTCTCTACCCATGCAGTGATTTCCTGACACACTGCAGCAGCCCAGATGTGTTTGCCCCTGTGTCGCCAATTGGTCTTCTTCCATTGCTTCAGACACTCCCACAGGGCATTAGCCCCCATCCAGGAGTTGATAGGGAGTATAGGCCACTTTTCTCATTCTCCAGTCTCTAGGGCTTGTTGGATGGCTCTCACTTCAGCAAATTGGCTTCAGCTGCCTTCCCTTTCAGCAGCCGCAAGGACTCATTATGTGGGACTTTCCACCTCTGATCATTTTCTATCACATGGCGAGATCCATCAGTAAATGGAACATAGCCTCTTCTGTTTTCTGCTAACTCATTATATGGTTGTGCTTTTTGGATAAGAGTCACCTTCTCAGGCAATGATTCAAAATTTCTGGCTTCTGGCCAGTCCATAATCTCTTCTATGATTCCTGGGAAAATGGGTTTTCCCACCCGGGTTCATTGTGTAGTCAGTTGTCCATTTACTCCATGTAGCACAGGTTGCATAATGAATTCAGGGGATGTTTCCTTTGAACAAAGGCACTCATGGTGGCAAGAGGAGATACACTTCTGTCTCAACAACTTTTGAGGCTTGAACCCCCTCATAGGCTCCAAATACCTTTTCTCAGCTGGAATAAAGTAAACTTCTGACCCTCAATAACTCCAGCTCGAAAACCCTAACGGTCTACCTCAAGTTTCTGCTAAGGTTCTTTGGCAGAGACTCCAGGTGAAATCCCATACCCCAGATGCAGAGTACACTTTGCATGTCAGGCCTTGTCTGAACAGGCCTACAAACTACTGCAAGAAGCTGATTCCTGATTGATCTGCTCAAAGGCCTGTTGTTGCTCAAGTGCCACACTTGAAGTGGTTCTTCTTCCAGGTCACGCAGGAGAAGGGGGGCCCACAAGCTAGTTAAGCCTGGAATGCATTCTCCAGAGCCCTGCAAGGCCTAAAAAACCTTATGTTTCCATTTTGTTAGCTGGTGGAGACCTAGTTGCTATTTTGCTAACCAGTTTTCTCCAGATCTTCAGGGACTCAGTCAGTTTTTAGATCTCTGTAGATGATTTCCAGCACTTCTAGTACTGGATACCTTCATCTGCAGTGGTCCACTTCCCTGGAGAGTTCACAAGATCTTCCTTAAATGGATATCTTGCCCTCACACTTGAGAGAAGCCATCTCCAGAGGCTGCAAATTGCTCCTTCTTCCCGAGACCACTTTCAAGAAAGACGAGCAGAGATTATTATGAGAGCAGGTAAAAGAGGACAAGGGCAAAATGGCTTCAAGCTAAAAGAGAGTAGCTTTAGACCAGATTTTAGAAAGAAATTATTTACTGTGGGAGTGATGAGATAATCACACAGGTTGCCCAGAGAATTTGTGGATGGCCCACCCCTGGAAGTGTTCAAGGCCAGGTTGGATAGGATTCTGGGCAACTTGTTCTAGTGGAACTGGGGCAGAGGGGTTGGATCTAGATTTTCATTAAAGTAGATGATCCTTAATCCCAGGCCACTTTGTGATTCTATGATTTCTTTGAAATCTCAGTAACAGGAGTAGTGAAATTTAGCAAAATTCAATAATACTTCTTTTTCTAGTAGTCTTAAACATGTCTTTACCCTATTTTGTTTTTGCATAAAATTCTCCAGGCTTAAACCTCAATTATACTATATATTGCCATTGAAAATGTACAGCAGCTGTAATTTCGATGCATCTTGCATCCTTGTTTGGGGTGAATGTGGAGGTGTTTTGTTTTTATCTTTTTCCCTCCATGGTTGCAGGGAAATTCTTAAAAGCAGAAGAATCAGACTTTCTAAGACAAAATTGTACTGACTGTAAGTAACCATTTATGACAGAAATAGCACAGAAGATGGAAACAGGGAAAATGTGTTATGGAAAGCAATGGGGCAACCATAGCATATATTTTACGGAGTGAAATAAAAAGCATTAGAGCATAATTATGCTGCTGGTATATGGCACATAAAGTCAAACCAATTATTACTCTTCCTAGTCCTTTCAAGCCTGAATATTAAGAGAATTTGGCACTTTTTTGGCTTTCTTGTTTCTCACAGACAAGGGACGGTCCTTTTCCATCAGTAAATGTAACATCTTTCCCTAATGCATGTGAAATATTTAACAGTTTAGAAAGTATGACAGAGCTAGTTACATATTGATATTTTTCAGCAGATCAGAGTGATACCATCATTTATTATAAGTCTACATCATCATTTCTAGCCTGCAGCTTCTTTAGTAATGAGAATACTAAGGAAAACAAAGGATTTCCTGTAGTGTTTATATGACTATGTCAAATCAGAATATAAACTGTAGTTGTCTTCAATAAGTTTGTGAGTTAGCTTGACACTTTAACTTCAATGATATGCTTTTAAAATGTAGGCAAGTTAAAAATAGCTTTTTCAAGAGTTTGTGTACTTCTTTTTTTATAATATAAGCATCCATTTTTACACTGTTCAAAGAGAAAAAGCACATTTGTGTTTCATAATCCTAGCCCCTGTTAATCCATGCGCCAAACAGCAGCAAGTGTAGTAAGACAGTTCAGGTTCTCAGCTGTCAAATCAGGCAAAATCCTTCAATGGCTACCATGTAACCATGTATGCAGTTAGGAATTAATGCTTCCTAGAAATATGTATTGGAATCTCATTAGGAATGTGTTTTTCCTTGCTTTTTAAGAGAGTAGGCATGTCGTAAACACTTTTGCAATATCTTTACAACTTTTTTCATCTAGATACGTCCAAAGGCATCTGGTTCTGCACAAACAAGCAAAAGCAAGAAGGTAAAAAAGGGCACATAAACATTTAAGTGTGCTTTTTTTTGAACTCTTCTTTATTTTCTTCTTGTGAAACTCATTGTGGAGGCCTTCCAAAGAAAACAGAGACACCATTTCTGGTACACACAGAGAGGGAGAGTTAAAATACTTATATTGACTTTCTTCCTTTTCCTTTCCTGTGCCCCCGGTGACTCCCATGATTCAACACAGCCCAAGATTTTTATTATTAAAGAAGGATTTTTTTTGAGACATGAATGAAGATTCTTCTGTAGAACAAGGTGTACAGCATTAAAATATCTACAGGTTCTCAAAATGGAGTTTGCTGAAGTGATGGAATAGACCATTCTGTTAGTTTCAGTGGATTGCATTGCACCTTATCAAACATTAAAGATGAGCAGTCTCTTTCCAGAATATCAGTAGAAACAGCAAATATCATTGCTATATTAAAAAAAAAAAAAGAATTCCAACTGTGGTGAATTTTCTATAATTCTTTTATATAATATACCCTTCAAAATACTGGTCTAACTTAGGTAATGAATGGCCACGGTAAGAATCTGAGCTCTGTATGAATGCATAATCCCATTCTAAAGAAACTGCTAGCTACTCGCATTGTATCCATCAAAAAATTATTAAGAAAGTTTATGGCAACAAATTCTGTCATAAAAAAGTCACAATGTTTTTTTATTTAAAACAAAATTTCCTCAAAAACTCATTTAAAGCACTTAAAAAAACCCTTTTTACAAGACTTAACATTTCCAGTGTAAGTTTCACTGCAAATTTTATAATAAACTATATTTTTGCAAAATTCGTTTAAATTAAAATAATTTTGCAAAAATATCTTCTTAGATGAGCTGAGTTTGACTTCTACATTCAACAATAATGGATTTAATGGTAAACAAGAACAATTTTTTTCATTAGGGAGAATAATGTTTTGATAATGAATCTACCTGTGTATTTTGGGTTTATTTAAATTTGAAAAAAAACCCCAAACAAACAACCTTTTAAAATATTTTATTTGTTAAGACAACTGCAGCGTCACTGTTTAAAGAATCATCTTGATTTTATATTTTCATGAAATTTTTAAAAGAGGTTTATGTAACTCACTTTGAAAGAAGACTTTATATAATTCACTCTGAAAGAGGACTTTCCAAGTGTCTATCCATTCACTGAAAATTCTTTTAAGAAACAGAACTTAAGAAGGAATGTTTTATCAGGAAAAGAATGAGTCAGGACTATGTGAGGTATTTTTTCATCAGATACTCTTTTAGAATTTTTGTTGATTGGAGGAGTCTTTTTTGTCAGCTTTTCTTCTCTACAGCTAAAGCGACACTGATGGACAAAGGGCACCTGAGACCTGAAAAACCAATTTCAATATTTTTAAATGGATAAGTATAAGTGTAAAAATTGAACAAAATGCTATTTTCATTTTAAAAATGTTCATTAATTTTTTGAAGCAAATAAAAATTTTTGAAACATTATGCCCTGTCTGATGATGTTCTTTTTCCTGTAATGCACCATTATTTACATTATAAAAAATTTCAAATGTATATAAAGAACTATAGTAAATATTTAAAACCCATTGGAAAAAGATACCTGAACACAAGTGTGTATCAGGTGTGTTTGCTTCTCTCAACGTTCACCATGGATGTTACTAACTTGTTGCAGAGCCAAACTGGGTGTTATGCTGCAGATGCCTCTGACTGGAGCTAAATGGCTTATAGAATTTAAGCTTCCCAAATAACCAAAAGGAGTGTGACATTGAGTGGGAAAAAAGCTGACATATGTCTTCATGAGAAACTATTCCAGCTGGAAAGTATATACAAACAAAACGAATGGTCCATGTATGTAAAAGCCACTATCAGATAAACTTCTAATTAAAACATTTAAGCCATGAGATTATTACTTTTAGGAAGAAGTGACTCACTTGCTGGATAAGAGTTGTGTCCACAGTGAGAGCTGAGATTGAGAAATTCCAGTTTCTGAGAAATTTAAGGTGTAATTTATGTGGTTCTCTATTAATCATCAATTTCACATCAGGAATTTTATGAAACAAAAGGGATAACTTTGTGTAGAGGCCCAAAGTAAAGTTTAACATTATTCCCTGGCAACATTTTTTTAAAAGGGAACCTGGTGAACTCAAACCCCATGGCAGGAGTTGTGTCCCCCAGAGATACATCCTATAGTTTTCTAGCAAGTAGTGTGTGCCTGTTATCTCCTGAATGTATTTAAACAGAGGTGGGTTCTTCACAGAGAGATTCTGAGAAGTAAGCTTGCTTTCTGATGGGCTTGAAAAAATGGTATGTCATATAACTTCCATGTTTGCATATAGTTCATATCCAAATTCACTAAAGTCAACACAAAAACCTTCAGTGTGAGACCACTACCAGTTGTCCATTTACTAATGACACTGGCAAAAAATATCCCTCTGTCTTTCTTATAAGCTCCCCCTCAACTGAAATGCCACAAAAAGCCATTTTGGAGTCTTTTCTTCTCCCAGCTGAACACCAATCTCTCAGCTTTTCTTCACAGAAGAGGTATTCCAGCTCTCTGACCATTTTCGTAGCCCTTCTCTGCATTCACTGTCTGTCTTTTCTATATTGGGGATCCTGGTGTGTATGTTGTAGTCTACAGTCACTTCTTCTCTTGGCAATCCATTAAGGAAATTTTCTTCTGTAATCATTCAGATGTCTCTCTGGGAGTCAGAGTCACACCATGCAACTTCTGGGACCAAAGCCCCTTTGCAGCAGGTGGCTCCAGTGAACCTCTGGTGCCCTGTTTGACCCTCTCCACACCTCACACCCACAGTGTCAGACAAGTTTCTGTTCCCAGCTCCACCCTGGGTTTCCATAGCAGAGCGAGACTTCGAGTTCCTCTAAGTAATAAACTGTGGAGAAGTAACATAATAAGAGCCCAATCTGGGTGCCCCAGGAGGGATCCTGAATAAAGGAATCCTCAATCCTTGTAGTCATTGCACACTCTCTTCACACACTCTTCATGTCCTTTTCATGCGCCTCTTGGTCCAATGGTTTTATTCCATCTGGGGTCTTCTCACTGTTCACTGGGCCCTGCAGAGGCTCTGGATGATGGCTGGTGCTGCAGGACTGTGCCCTTTGTCAGGCAGAAGGGCAGTGCCCCTCCACAGCTCGCTGTTCGGGGCTGCAGCTGTTTCCCACCAGCCAGGGCACAACCTGCAGCTCGCACTCCCAGCTACCTGCACTAGGTGTGTTCTGCAACAAATCTACACAATTTAGTAGTGTTTATTATAGTGTAACTTTATATTGTTAATTTATTAACAGGTTTCAGATCTTGAGATTTTTGTGCATAAAACTGCATTTGTTACAAGTAGCTGTGCTTTCTTCTGTATGAAGCAAACTTACTAAAAGTGTCCGCCATGACTTAAAAAATCTCAGGGAAATGTGCACAAGACTGCACAACTAGAAATCATAGATGACCACTTTGTTGTCAGAGGTACTTTCTTTTCTTTCTTAGATATCAGAATTAATTCTGGACAGAATCCCATTAAAACACACAACTGAAGATTAATTTGACCAAGCCTGATTTTTTTTTTTTTTTTGCATGCTAAGAGATTTGAGATTCTGTTAAAAAGTTTCATTGGCACTAAACTAGCAAATACATATCTTTAGATAAATAGATATATAGGCAGATATAGATGTAGATGAGATTTAGGTACAGATATTGATATTTATTGGTATTGATATTGATATTGATATAGCAGTAGATACATCAGCCTTGCTTTTTGCAACTGTGAAAAGGATAAACACTTCATAAAATCTCCTGCCACAGAGCCAAACATATTGAAATGGCTTTTTATGGAGATATTGAAACAACAACAACAAAATAAAATACACAAGGCTTGTTTCTCCTGAGGGTTCAATTATTTTGAGCCCTGCTAGCAAACTTTGATTGATAAATCTAACCTTTTCTTTTCAGGCAATGGTTTGATCACATAGTGATGAGAAAGGGTTAGAGAATGGAAAAATAATATTTGGATTGCAACAGAATAATAAAAATGCAGAGGATGCCTTTGACTTTTACAAGGTGAGAAATGATTTCCCATTTTGATTGTGTGATGTCAAAACTTCCTTCTAAGAACAGGTAAGTCTGGGCTTTGTATGATCCTCTTAAATTAATTTTCAAAACTTATAAGGTTTCTCCAGCCTTCCAACTAGAAATTCTTAATACATCTAAAATGAATTTCAAGTTATAGTGCATCATAGATTTTTCAGCAGCACAAATGACTGATGAAATGGTGTAGTGACCAGACTTTATACGTGAAATATGAACTTAGGATGTGAAATACAAACTCTTCAGACCCAAAGGGAAAAGCAGGCAGCCTTTGTATCCAAAACAAGTTTAAGAAGTTTCCCAACTGTACTGATATAAAAAACTGATAGAGGATGCCCATCATGACATAATTTGACACTTCTATATACCTTTTTAATTGTTCATTTACAAATTATTTTTTCATTCCCTTCTAAAATACTTCTTAGAAGCCCCAAATCCTTTGTCATTAGTTTCTTCTAATCTTCATTTTCATAGAGAAGAGAGAGAAGTTATCAATCAAAAAAAAATTAAATTCGATCATTTAGTTCTATTTTGGTATCATTAATTCCTTTACACAAGATGCTTCTTCGGTAGACAAAGAAGCTACACCCAACCTTGCAAGCAATTCACTGGGAAAAAAGAAGAGACAGAAAGTAAATTTTTGCTTTGAAATATAGGCTTGGAAGTAAATCACTGAACAACATTGAAAACTGTTTTGTTTAAATGTTTTCAAATTTCCACTTGCAGCTGTAAGAAATCACTTTGGAATGCCTGACTTTAGAGGAATCTAGAAAAATAATATTTGAACTTCATTAACTCTTTTCCTTTCTGAGTCGTAAAATTGTTTTTGAGGTTGGAGAGCATTTAATAAGTAATTTTTTAAAATAAACAATAAAATTCAGTGAAAAATTAGCTACATCATCTGCTTCAAGCCACATAATAAGCCACAATTTGGAGAAAAGGGTATTTTATATATCAGTGTCATAGTGGAGCAGAAAACTGAGAAAGAAGACAGATGTATTAGTTGCTGGTTTGAAGACAGGATACTGAAATGCAGCTGTGTGAACCTGAATATTGCAGTGAGACTTGAGCGTGGACATGAAAACCGTGGTATTTATCAGGTTCCAGAACTGGTGTATCTGAATGCTGAGAGCCAAATTAAAGTTGCCCTTAGCAAAGGTATGCTGTTACAAATGTAGTCCTCCTGCATAAGCTCTCCCTGCCCTCGCTACGCCATATGGGATAGATGTAATTTAGTTCTAATGTTTTAGTTAATGAAATCACTGCAACAGCCTATGAGTAACTGCAGCAAATGTGCTCACTGTTAAATAGTACTATGCTTGCAGGCAAGTGTGGCAAATAGATAACCCACTACATTTCTTCTGACTTCTACAGTTTTTACTGCCTGTTTTTTTTAATATAGAGTTAGCTTCCTGAGGCATGGTGTGCATGCGCAAAATTTAAAAATGAAGAGGTCAAGCTTAAATAGAATCTGTAAATCCATTTAGCTCTGAAAAATTTATTCTCATTAACAAAACTGTCAATATTTAGTATCCAGACTATGATATTTCAGCTGCTTTTCTTGTTTTGCATACTGAAATGAGAAAATGCATATTCGAAAATATAGTAACGCACACATACACCACATATATTCTTCTGGCATCTCTGCAATATATAGCAAAATCATATGTAATTTTTTTCTAGCAACTTAGAGACTCTATCTTTCATCTCCTAAGCTATCTCTTCGAATTTACTAATGTCTCAACCTCCGAAAAGCTTTATGTATCTTGTTTCTAAAAAACAGTAATCATCTATGCCAAGACTTTGGTTCAGTTATATAATTTTTAATTCTAATTATATTATTTCTAATTATGACTGTTTTCTCAGTTTCAGAAAAGGAATTTCAAGCTGATTACAAGAACTATTGGTTTGCACTCTGTGTCCTATCCAAACGGATCAATTGTGGCACCAAACTACAGGTTAAAAAATGCTATTTACTTTTCGAAAAGCAAATCATAATTTTCCATAGGAATTCCGTGCCAGCAACACCTGGAACAGGTGATAATCTGCATGATGTATGCTCCATGAGTTTGCAATTTCTCAGATTTTAAACTCATAAAAAGATGAAGAGAAACCTAAATTTATGCCTATCATGATTTAACCCCAGTTCATAACTAAGCCCCTTGCTTGCACCCACTCGTAACCCCACCAGCAAGATTAGGAAGAGCAAGAGTAAGAAAACTCATGGGTTGAGATAAGAACAGCTTAACAGAGAACCAAAACACATTCACACACAAGCAAAGCAAAATAAGCAACTATTTCACTGCTTCCCACAGACCGGCAGGTGTTTAGCTGTCCCCAGGAAAGGAAGACTCCATCATGTGTCATTATGACTTGGGAACAAAAATGCCACCACTCCACACATCCCATCCTTCTTCCTCCCCAGCTCTCTATGTTGAGCCTAACACAGAGAATGTGAAATATCCCTTCAGTCAGTTGGGACCAGCTGTCCAGGCTGTGCCCATCCCATGTACCCACACACCCCCAGCCTACACACTGGCAGGGCAGCACAAAAATCAGAAAAGTCTCTGATATTGTGTTAGCGCTGTTCATTAATATCAAAATCATCTTTATATTATCAACTCTGGGTTCAGCACAAATTCAAAACTCAGCCCCATATTAGCTACTGTGAAGAAAATTCACTGTACCCCAGGTAAACCCAGAACAATAACTCTGAAGTCAATAAGCATATTTCAACAACGCTTATCTAGCTCAGACCAAGGGAAACTATACAGCTGATGACAACATCTGTACCTATTTGTAACATTTTTGTTGATTAAAGCTAACAGCTACATAGTTGAAGATTTATGAAGAGGATGGCATAGAGCTTTTTTATAGGGTATTGATTATCCAGAATTAAAGGTCATTTTCTGTACATTAGTTAAGTGTCGCCCTAATTTTTCACGCTTTTCCAATGCACTTTGCAATTTACTGTTTTCATAGTTCATAGTTCTTTCTCACACATGGGTATTATAATTGAAAACATGTTTATGTTAAGATGAAGTTGTTTACTTTCTCTTAGAGTGAAAGAACAACTGATAAGCAGTTGTCTTGACCAATGGGATGGGAGAGGTATCCACTTTCTCCTCCAATCCATAATCTGTATAAAAATACTATATATATAAATTCAGATGTTTTAATAAAGTAGTTTTTAGCCTTCTTCACCAACAAATGTCTGTGTGTCCTTGCATATCCAACAGCAACAGTTAAGCTCAATACCACCTCCATCCCCAAACTCCTCAGAAAGCAAGGATTACTCACAAAATTGTTACTATTTTCAATACCTTTTTTCCCCTCAGTATTTAATACTGATGTTGCCATGAGGAAGAGGACCATGACTGCACAAGTGGCATTCCATTTGTGGGCCCTAAAACCCTAAGGGGCCAGTTGTACCATCTGAATGTTCATAATAAGTTCTTGAGGCCTGGCAGAGTTCGCCCCAGTTAAAGGAGCTAGTGGGTGCTACACGGCAGGACCCCTCTGTCATGACCCAAGGGTGTGGGGCATGATGTTCACTATAAATTCTCATCACGCAAAGACACCAGACCACGTGTCAGGGAACACTCAGGCTTTTATATTACAGTCACCACAACTCTGGCACTGCAGATGACCGCACTATTTAGACTAAAAAGGTGTTGGTTAACAAGCCCTTACATTTTTACAATATACTTCCAAAAAAGGTGTTAACTAACAAGACATTCATTTTGTACAGTACACTTCAATACGTTCTCAACTCCCACAACAAACTCTTCAGAAGGTGCTGGCTTACAAGCCGCAACACCACTATTCCAGAGATGCTGGATAATAGGAACACAAGGTCCCCACTCTCACAACAGAGTTCAGTACAGTAGAATATGACAGCCATGCTTTGCTCAGGCAAAGCAAAGGAACAAAACAAAGAAAATCACCAGTACTCCGATCCTGCACTGGTCCTGCTGCTTGGATGATGCAGAGCTGGGTTTGCAAGACAAAACAAAGTAAAAGACAAAGGGACTGGGGGAGAGGGAAGAGAGGAAGGAGACCAAATCCACTCTCTCTTAAGTTACAAGGCAGACTCCTGGTACATACCTCTTATGTAAACTAAGATTTTCTGTGCTTATTTGTTCAGGCATGCGCATTCCATCTCCAGGGAATTAACTGGGAGGAGGGGGAGGGGAACTGAACATAAGTCTCAAGGCAGAGCACAAACTGGGCTTACAACAGTGCTACCCCACCTCCATGAGACTCTCTCCTTCTGTAGCAATCCCCAGAATGTCTGAGACAAAACATCCTTTGAGTTGGACCTCTATACCAGCTCAAGCATCTACCAAAGGTCTTGGGAGCCTAAAGAGGTCTCCACTGATTGAAAGACAGCAAATGTAATTACATTTTGAAGAATGGCATGAGGGAAGATCTAAAAAAGCAGATTAGTCTAACACCTACCTGGAAAAATAGTGGGGATCTATTGGGATCCTGTTGAAAGACATGTCAAGGACAATGAAACTATCAAGCACTATCAACATGGGTTCACAAAGGGGAAGTCTTGCCTAACTAATCTGATATCCTTCTATGCCAACGTGTGCTGACTTTAACACTAGCACAAAATTAAACTCAAAAGAAGCCATTCTGCTTCCCCTGCCCCTTCTAGTAAGGGAGGGACAAAAAAGTAGAGACTATGGGTTGAGATAACAATTTACTAAAAGTACAAAGCAATGAAATAGCAGAAGTGTACAAAAAGAGAAGGTATTTTACCCACAAAAAGATGTTTACCATTGGCAGCAAAAAAAGATGGTAGATACTCCTCACAGACCTCACAAACTCATGCACATGGTTTCTTCTCCAGACAAAAACAATATGATGAGCATTCTTGCACACAGCCACATGGTCATCAGAAACAAGGGCAAGATGGTGAGAAAGCTCCCAAGGCTAATTTTTCTCACCTCTCAATCTGGGAAAAAAAANAGGAAAAAAAAAAAAAAAAAAAAAAAAAAAAAAAAAAAAAAAAGTTACAAAATAAAGCCCTTATAAACTAGATCATCTGATTAGGGGTTCACTTTGCTCAATTCTGTGTGGGCACCTTCAGCACTGCTTCTAACATTCTGCTGCATTATGGGGTCACCCCTGCTGGTGCTTTCCCGGAGCAGCCTGCCCACCAGCTGGGATGATTCAACTACAGTTGATACTTGTTTTTGCTACTGTCCCTTTCAACACCAGGGTCCATAACCACACTCTGGAGGTAAAACGGAAGGGGGAACTGGCAGGGAGGCAGAGGGACCAAGTCCACTGGTGTTGATGCCATGGTAAGGGCAGCCCAGCTTTCCCTGCCAAAACCACAGCCCCAAGGATGATGTGGATATTTTTGAATAACAACTTGGTCACACCCACATAGCACTAAACTCCAACCCCTCTCCATAATCAGCACACAAGTTCACCCTCAAGGTGGATGGAGGGAAGATGGTAGATGTAGTTTTCTGGATTTCATTCAGGCTTTTGGTATTCTCCTTCACTATATCCTTCTGGAAATGTTGTCTTGCTGTGCAATGAGCAGGCACACAGGACTCTATGTGAACTGGGAGCAGGTCTCAAGCAAATGTCACAAAAGGGCTGAACTCTAAGGCCAGTTCTGTTCAATACATGTACATGTGGTGGTGTTGGTCCTTTTCATTATACTACCATTTACATATACAAATTTCCCTGTGGAGGTGTTTATAATTATCTAAGGTAACTAGATATTATATTTTCATTCTGTCAGGTATCACCAAGTTATTATTTAACCTTACACTCAGCTGCAGTTTCTGTTTGAGTCAATTTGAACAATTAGTTAACAATTAAGTGTTCTACTCCTGTGGACTCTTCATGGCATTCTTTTCCTAGGGACTCTTTATTAATCCATTGCTCCTGCACCTTCTGGTCATAATTTCAAGACCAAACCATAGTTGCAGTGAACTATTTTGTGGCTTTTTAACATCGTCCAACACCAAAGCGACGAGCTCATCTTGGAGATTTTACCAAAACATGGCATAGAACAGCGTATCAGAATTTCAGAAGTGCTGTCTCTGGGTTGATTTGTAGCTTTGACATATAATTGACCTGTGTTTTGATATTCTGTAATGAACAGAAATATTGAACTAAGCTGAACAAGAACAGAAGAAGATAAAGTGAGCATAATAATATATAACATTTACTTCCTGCCCTCTGTCGGGAGAAGAGCTTTTGCAACTGAGGTTTGCTGCTCTTTTCAGAGTTATAGCAATGTAGATGTTAATCCCAATTCATCTATAAACTTTATATGGTAAAAAGGGGGAAGTAACTGAAAAGTATTTATCTACAATGTTCACTTGAGAGAAAAATGAACAAGTTTACCTTCCATTCCTTCCCCATTTAGTTTTCTTCTTATCAAAGCATGACAGCATTTAGCACAAGGACAAATGTCTGCATTTTTGTGAGGAATGTAGGCGAAGCTGTCATGAAACAAATGGACTCCAGGAGCCAAAAATTTAAGCCTTTCAAAAGGCTTAATGTGTAAAAGAGGCCGTTTCAGTGAGCCCAGTACTCTATGTCAAATGTCTGAATAAAAGAAAAAGACCTTTGGAGAAATATTTTTCCTACTACCCTGAACTGCAGTGTTTTTACTGGAGAACTAAATACACATGTCAATGATAAAATTTTAAAATGCTCTGTTTATTCTTATGCATTATGCATTTTCCTATGTAGGCTTATCATACCTGTTATTTTCTTAATTATTCATGATATTTAGAGACTGAAAGCAAAAATAAGCTTCCTAAAGAACTATGTAAGCTGAATGGTAGGCTTATTTTTTTTCCTACACACTATCTCTGACTGAGGACTTCATTTCACCAAAAAATTCTTTTTTTGTCCCTACTCCATCAGAATCAAGGTAACATACCCTCTGAAATAGCTTTGAAATGTAATAATTCCAAAAGTAATAAAAAATATAATTTGTACTGTTCTGATGGGAAAAGTATATTTCCCACTTATGTAGTTTGGGAAAGTAATTGCATCGCTTGGAAGCTACAGAAGATTTGATGTTATTGCCATAGCTTCTGTCTGCAAAACTTTGTGTTGATTCTCCGCAATTTTTTTCCTTTTTTAGGTCCAAATTTTTGAATATCTGGTGAAAGAGTTACAGGAATCCATGGTGTAAATACTCAGATGTAGAAAAATAAATTTATTTTTAATCACAAAACTTCCAAAACAAATGTTGGAAATCCTGTATTGATTTCTATGTGTTACTTTCTGTGCCGAATAATAGTTACTGCTTTAGCAGCTTCTATCACCATATGTGTACAATAAGTAAATGAACATAATAATGAACACATAAAAGAAGGGTAAACCCACCCAGCTTAACAAATCTGTTCTCCCACTCGCTGTGTGCTGGAACATGAACAGAGCATTGTTTGGATCATGAGGATTAGTAAAATAACAGTCTTGATGAACAACATGGTCATGTGGATAAAATGATTATTTCTTAAAGTCAGTGCGTGATAGCTGGGATACCAGTGATTGTACTTACTTAATGCATTATTCTAATCCAATGACTGTGGGAAGTGTATAATTATTTCAGTTGAACAGATCAACAATTATACACAAAATAAAGTAAAGAATATTTTATATAAATGAATTGTGATCCTCCTTTTCTCCTCTTTCATTAAAAATGAAATTACTATAATTAAAATTTTCCTTACAAGCCATTTCTTTTTCAATAGCACTTCCCTGTGAGATATGAACAGTATAAAGTATCTTTACTAGTAGAACTGGAAATAAGCTGGGATAGTTGTTAGCTGCCCTGTTTATAGCAAAGTTATACAGCATCAAATTTCAAAAGTTATCACGATTGCTATTCTGTGATATTTTAATACACAATAGGGCTTTGACAATTGAATCCATGATGTAAAGAGTTTCATTACTACATCATTCCGGTGCATTCTGCTAGCTCAGTGTGAATTTAATTTAAACGCACAATTGTAGACTTTATCTATTCCTACTCTTTTCCATCTTTGGAACTGGAGTAGCAACCACTTTTAAGGATTGTGAGGTTAATTAGTGAGACTATTGAAAATGAGGAAGGTATACTTCTACATAAAACATTAGCAGTCTTCAGTTCATATTCTTTTAAAAAGTCCAAAGTCTTTCTTTCTTACAGAGAGTCTTTTATCATAGAATAATAAAGTACTTTGGGTTAGAAATGACCTTTAAAGGCCATCTAGTTGGATGAGCAGGGACATTTTTAACTAGGTCAGGTCACTCAGAGTCCTGTCTAACCTGACCTTGACTGTTTACAGGGATGGGATATCCTCCACCTAACTGGGAAACTTGTGACACTGTTTTATGACTATCATTGTAATAAACTTGTTCCTTTCATCTAATCCAAACCAACCCTCTTTTAGTGGAGACTTGTCCTATTGCCACAGGCCCTGATATAATGTTGGTCCCCAACATTCCTGTAAGCCTCCCTTAAGTACCAAAAGGCTGGAATACTTAGATATTCTTTCTTAAAATTCAGTTTCTTTGAAATTTCTTTTATCATTTTTTTTTTATTTTGTCTTTGATTCATGTCCTGAAAGGATCTTAAAGTACACAACAGGTAGCATAGTTCTTATTCTATGGTGATTCAAAAAAGTAATTGGAAAGAGGCAATGTTTTTGGTCTTTTCCCTAGTTTAGAGATATTTAGGTTCAAATTTATTCTGTAATGCTTCCAGGCCATTTTACATTACAGTCATTGAGAGCCTCCTAAAATAAATTCCTTCATTTTCGCCAATCATTTCACATGAAAAACAAAGGCATTACACGTTAATGAAAAATAAAATCAGTGGAGAAGCTTAACACTCTGTAGTGGATGGAAACAGCAATAGCACCCTGATTTTCCTCCTTCAAGTCATCGTATTTGGAAGGAGAACCCTTCTGTCTTCCGCAGAGCAAGATCTGCAAGGGATGTTTGGGAAGAGAAGCAGAACCTTCAGATACATTTTGCACTCTGTCATATGAAATGAGTGGGATGCCAAAGACATTCCCAAAACAAATTTGTTTTCTTCTCCTAAGAAGTGATAATTTTTTTGTAAGGAAGAAAGACACAATATCCCCCTTTTGGCAATGAGACATCAGCATGCAACTCTTGATGTCTCTTGTCAATGTTCTCACTTTTCCATCTTCAGCATGACAGAATGATTTGCTGAAGTCTGCTTTGCTGCTGTGACCTCAGTTTCTTTGCTATCATTCTTTAGCCATAACGATTAATGTAGGCCCTAAACACATTCTAAAACATTGGAGCAGACTGTTGTATGCAGATCATATATAGCGCAGGCATGGACATACTTGGATTTAGGCAATGGTTTAAAAAAAAAAAAAAAGTATTTATTCCTAAAATGTTTCCTGAAGATATTTTTCAAAGGACTGTGGCTTGTGGATATGCTGTGCCGACAAAAACATTTACATACTAGAAAAGGGGTGAGTGTACCCCCACCTGAAGGATCCTGTAGGAAAAGACTACTAGTCTAAGCTGATGTATGTTTCAAGACATATTTAGTTTATATAGGGGGAACCAGCACAATAACAAGACACTGGAGAGATGTGTCTCAGAAGAGGATGGCGAGACTGTGCTTTCAGATGTCTTCTGACAGGAAGCTGTATATTTCAAATGCCTTGTCTGAATGAAGACTCACTGAAAGGAGCAATTCTAGACTCAAGTATGAGAATGCCAAAGAACTTATCTCTCATTTTTCGAATTGAGTTTGATTGATTACTTTGGAGCAGTAAAGTCTAAATAAAAAAATAAAAATACTCATTTTCTTCACACAATTCCTATTTAACATCCTTTTTTTCACTATTCCTCTAATTTATGCTTTAATTATTTCTGTTTCTGATAATGCTTTTACTATCTGCAAACAAAATCAGCTAATTTGTGCAATGCTTCTGAGATCCTAAGTCATTATTTAATTCAGCTCTATTGAACCAAGTTATATTCCATGTCTTTAAAGCTCTGGAAAATTATAGACAACTTCACCCATATGTTAACATTGACCTGAAAGCATTTCATCCTGAAATACACCAAACAAGTTCACACACAGTTTTGCCTTTTGTTCAAAAATTAATTATGATAAAACTACCAATCTGAATTTTTACTTTAGCATTGTGCTTAAACTTGAATTCTCACTATGTAAAGGTTATTGAAGATGCAGTGGCTTCAAAACTATTTATGTCTAGTTTTTTTCAATTTTTCTAATGTGTGAGTAAGATTTGAAGATTATTCCCTAATTTTGCAAAAGCCTTTTAAATCTGACTTAGAATGATGCTGGCATTTAAGTCAACAGTTGTTAAATTCATTGCATCAAATATTACCTTTATGGTTATTTTAGGATTATATTTGAAAATTAGAATTGAACTATAGAAGTGCCAAGGAAACTTGTAACTGTCAATACCACTATTAAACCTGTAAAATTCAGTAGCCTAAGATGAAATCTTTCACAATTAAAGCTTTTTTCTTTAGTTTTCATTTTTTTTATAAAACACCACTGGCTGTGACTGAAGAAAGTAAGGTGGCAAAGTCTCAAGAAAAGTTTTTTTCCTTGTATTTTTATTTCCAAACAAAGATGGGAATGGCAGACTGTCAAATAAAGAATTGCTGCCCTAAAATTGCACTTTATCATGTCAGTGAGTCCATATGTAATGTTGAATTATGTCATATGATCACGTATTCATCAGAATGCCGTTTTTGNCACAGACCAGGGATTGGAGAAGTTGGACACCTCTCCCATCCCATTGGTCAAGACAACTGCCTATCTTGGTTTTTCACACCAAGAGAAAGAATTTTCAACAACCTCGTCTTAACATAAACATGCTTCTAATTATAACACCTGTGTGTGGGAACTAACTAGAAACTACAAAAACATTGAGTTAGAAAGTGCACCAGGAAAGCTTGAAAATTCAGGGTGACATCCTCCCTCCTCCTTTCCCCTAGTTTTAAAGGTATTTGGAGATGTATGAAAAAATTGTGGAAAGCTAAATCTTCTGTTTGTAATTCCTAGCAAAGTACAATTTTAATGCTCTTTTACAAGTAAAGTGCTATATTCTCAGAATCATTCTAGCTGGAAAGGACCTCAGGAGACCTATAGACCTCGGGAGATCAGCTTCCAACTAAAGACAGGGTCCGTGTTTGAATTCAGGAGGGATTGCTCAGTGCTTTGTCCAGCTGGGTCCAGAAAACAAAGGATAGAAATTTATCTGTTTGGGCACACACTTTCATTGCTTAATTAGTCCCATGGGGAAAAATATTTTCTCATCTATAACTGTAGCTTCTTTTTCTTACCCCAAGTCCTTGTTCCTCTCTGTGTAGGAGCTGAAAGATTACTTTTTGGTCTGTTCTTCCTCCAAGGTTCCACAACTTCTGCTGGCAGGCTAAATACTCCAGCCACTGACCAGTCTGGCTGCCTTCTGCCAAACTTGTTTCAGTTTCTTGAGATTTTTCCTGTATTAGGTGAGGCTGAATTGGTTTCTGCATTTAGATGTAGTCTAAGAAATGCTGAGAAGACAAAGATTATCACCAACCTCAACCTCATGCCACTTTTCACACAGAAAATGCACTACTGACCCTTTGTTACTGCCTGGGTGCACAGCTGGCTCCTACTAAGTTTGATGCTCCCCATGGTTTCTAGTCCATTTTCACAGAGTTTCTCACTGACTGAACCATCTCCAGCATGTGTCACAGACAGGGGCTCTGCCTGTCCAAGGCTTAACCTGTGTCTCCTGTTGAATTTCATCAGATTCTGTCTGGCCCATTCATACCAACCTAGGTGCCTCTGAATGCCAACCCTGTCTCCAACTGTGTTCATTTCTCCAAGGCTGATATTCACAAACTTGGTGACAGTGCAATCCGTTGGCCCCAGGACAGAACCCTGCAGTAGTCCACTTGAAGCCAGACTCCATGTGGAGATCAAATTATTAAAATTACTACTTTTTGAGGCCAACGTTGAAGTCAGTTTTCCAGTCATCTACCTGGCCTTCCATATAGACCCCAACATTTCAATATGCAATTAAGGATGTTGTGGTGACTCTGCTGAAAGCCTTCCTTCAAAGTAGATCACATCTACTGTTCTCCCATCATCTGCAAATACATTAATTTAATTACTGAAGGAAATTAGGTGTTCAGGCATCATATACACGTGGTACCTTCAGGTTGACTTCCCAAAAATCTTCTTCTCCATGTACCCAGAAATGGGTTCCAAATGGGCTCAGTCCATGATTTTCCCAGAGACTGAAGCCAGACTGACAAGCCTGAACTTCTTTGGGTCATTCTTTTGGTGTGTTTCAAAAATGAATACAATATTTGTCTTCCTCTAGGTGTCACAAAATTTCCCCCATTTCCATGGCATTTCAAAGATGGTCAGGATAAGCTTTGAAGGAGCATTAGACGATTGTCATCATCTTCAAATGCAAACCTCTAGGCACATACAGGACAAGTAGGTGATCTGAGATATCCAGCAGGGCTGTACTAAGGACAAATTGTGCCTGAGCACTCTCACGGCTCTCTATAGTGGAGTGATGGCAACAGTAAACAAGGGAAGACTGACCAATATCATCTACCTAGAGTTCTGTAAGGCCTTCAACATGGTCCCACATGTCATCCTCTTTTCCAAATTGGAGAGAGATGCATTTGAAGGGTGAACAGTTTGGTAAGGAATTGGCTGGATGGATGCAGCCACTGGGTTGTGGCCTGGCTCACCTGTCCAGGTGACAAGTGGTGTCCCTCAGGGCATTTTGGAACCGGTGCACTTTAATATCTTCATCAATAGCATAGACAGGGACCAAGTGTTGCAGTCAGAAAGATGGCAAATGACACAAGGCTGACACAAAAGAAGGGTGGGATGCCATTTAAGGGGCAGACAAAAACAAGAAGTGAGCCTATGAGAACCTCATGGAGTTCAATAAAGCCAAGTGCACCTCAGTCAGAGCAATCCCACACGTGAGTATGGACTTGGAGTTGAACACGTTGAGAACAGCCATGTGGATAATGACTTAGGGGTTCTAGCGGAAGAAAAGCAGGACATGAGGAGGCAATGTGCACTTGCAGCCCAGAAAGCCAAGCACATCCTGGGCTGCATCAAAAGCAGTGTGGCCAGCACGCTGGGCTAGGGAGGTGATTTGTCCCCTTTAATCTGATTTTGCAAGACTTTACCTGGAATGCTGCATGTACCTCTGGGATCCTTAACACAAGAAAGATGCCAACCGGATGGAACAGGTCCAAAGGAAAGCCAGAAAGACAATCTGAGAGCTGGAATACTTCTCCAATGAAGACGGGCGGAGAGAGTTGGGAGTTTTTCAGCTTGGAGAAGCGAAAGCTCCAGAAAGACTTTACTGCAGCCTTTTCGTGCTTAAAGGTATCTTGTAAAAAGGTAGAACTTTTTACATGGTCTCATAGTGATAGGGTAAAGGAGATTGGTTTTAAACTAAGAGAGAAAAGATTTAAATTAAATGTGAGAAAGAAGTTCTTTATTCCGTGAATAATGAGACATCGGAATTAGTTAGGCAGAGAAAAGGCGGATGCCCCATCCCTGGAAGCATTCAATATCAGGTTAGATATAGCCCTGAGCAACCTGATTCATCTACCGATGATATCCCTGCCTATGGCACGGAGGTTGGAACTAAATGGATCTGTAAGGTCTCCCAGTTTGAAACATTCTATGGTTCTATGAAATCTAGTCCTGTGGACTAGATTCTGGACTTGCTTTTAACTAAATGTTGACAGCTCCTGTCCTGTAGGAACCCTGCCTCTAGGCACAAAGACCTGAAACCTCACTGGTGAGGACTAAAGCAAAAATATTGAGTACCTTATTTGCAGCCACTTTCACTGCATGAAATCAGTCTTCTCTTCAGCATTGGGTCCACATTTTCATTGTGTACTCTTTCACTGCTAGTGCAGGGATAGCAGTTTTCATGTTGAGACTCAAAGGGAGCCTTGTGTTTTCTAACAGTAATCCTGCATACAAGGGAAGAAGTCCTGCAATCTACCTTTGTGGCCTGTTCTCCTTTACAACACCTTTTTTACAACTCCTATTTGATACTTAACCTCAGTTATGTGTTCCACCTTTAGCCAAGCCAGTCTCCCAAGTCATCTGCATATTTTCCTGAGTACATGGTTGCTACATTGACTGTACCATCCCCAGCTGGCTCTTCCTAGTAGAGCTTCTGCCATTTCCCGATTCATCCAGCTTCAACAGCAAACATGCAGTTTTTCTCAGAACTCTCTAATATCCTCATCCCCTCTTTTACTTGTGTCCTAGTGAGTTGCCCTTGCAGCAGATGTCAGGGAGGTTAATGTCTCCTGTAAACCTGGGAATAACAATACAGAGACTTCCTTGAGTTGCCTAAAATGGAACGTTGTCCCCTTCTTCATTTGATGGGGTGGTTGCTAACAAGCTCTCACCTCAAAGCTAGCCTTCTTGTTTTCTCTTATGCTCAATGCTCTCTAATCTCATAATAGTCAGCCTATTTCTCATTCCATGATTTGGACCAGAATGCTCAAGATGCCTATTCACATGAAGAAAGACCTTTTCTCCTACCATTTCCCTCCTGAGGAGTTTGTATCCACCCCTTACAGAGCTACAGCCATACAATATATCAAACCAACCCAGGGTTAAAGCAATTATGTTATAGGATGGTTCTGCATCATCATGTGAAGGTCTCACACTATTGGCTTATTTGTCTGGATTTTCACAAAATGCTTTCTGCAATCTGAGTTGTATAAATAACAAGAATTTCACTTTTTTTTTTTTTTTTAATAAATTCCAGAGACTTTTTATTCAATCATAAGGTTTTTTTGTTTTGAGCACACAATTACAGCTAACACTGTGCAGATCTGTTTTCACATTTTCCATTAGCATATTCCAAAAAACCCAGTTAAAAGAATACAGGTTGATGCTAAACTCTCTGATGAGTACAGAATAACTTTTCTAATATTTTTAAGGACACCACTGCAAATAGTTCTGTTATCAGTGTAAGATATTATGGAATTAATTCTAGTCATGTGCTGAAATTGTGATTGCACTGGGAAGGCTCAAGGCTCTGAATTTTAAGAAGGACCTTTACAGACTGGTGCCTTGGTTTAAGACAATTTAGGGGTAGACACTCCAAAGTTATTTACCTCCCCTTTAAGTTTTAACCACTTTCTTTTCATTCAACAAAGAGAGATGAGTGTGAGTAGATGTAGATGAAAAAAATAACCAAAATAGCAACAGGAAAAAAAATAACAGTGAGAATAACTAGTTACCAATTTGCTGAATTTCTCAGACGTCCAGAGAGCCTGTCAGACAAAGAGAAAAATAATGGCACAGAAACTGCTCCCCAAGTTGGTTGGTGCCCTCCACAGAGGTCTTCATGGCCTGTGCAGCAAAGGCAAAAAAATGGCAGACAAGCCCCATTCAGCTCAGCCTTCCTCCACAGGAGCTTCGGGCTGGTGCCTGGGAGCTGCAGCCCCGCAGAGTCAGCCTCCCCAGCTCCTTGCAGCCACACACGTGTGAGGTCAGCGCTGCTGCTCACTGCCCGTCCTGCTGCCCGCTGGACTCCGCTGGTCAGTGTGGCTGTCTCGGGCTGCTGCCCCAATGCAGGAGGGATGAAAACATTCTCACTAAGCACCAAAGAGTGGTGGCCTGTCCATAGCCGGTTCTGGCTCAGCTCTGTGGACTGGGACATTCTCTCTGAAACACAGGTGGATGGATTGTGGAATGCAGCTTCTTGGGTTGCTGCTGTTGCTACTTGGAGATCTGCCTGAAGCAACCTACTCAGGAGCCCCAAGAGAAATAAAAGAAGGCTTCTGCCTTGCACTACATCAGTTTTTCCTGCAAGAACGAAAAGGCAAGAGCAAGAGAGCTTCTGAGTGCCCCCAACCTTAGAAAGGATCCAACCCACTCTACGACCCCATTGTCATCCACTTGTTCTTACAGAAGTAACAATTTTTGGCATACGACATAGAACAGATAGATACAGAATACAATAACATTTTTGGTTACCAGTGACAATAGGTGAAAAAACAGAGAAAAATCATGTGCTTTATGGTCAGATATTGAATATGTACAGTTACAACAGGAAAGATGTTGATTATTCCTAAATGAACAGTGGTAGAGCCTATTAATTATCTTGTCAGTTATTTCCTGAGCTTAGTTCTCTGTATGTCACAGGAAAACTCATTTTAAGTTCATTGGGATTGAGGTGATTATCTACACATCCATCAATCTGATTGCCAGGGAAGCAGCAAAGTTTTTTCCCTCTGAATTCAAAGGTAAATGTTCTAAACTGGTTCAAATAGCCAACCAGGAGTTGCTAACATGCCCCTCCTGATATTTAAGTTCTTTAAAAGGAAACTGTAGCTCTGAAAGGATAGAACTGTCCTAAAATGTGACCCACTGCAGCATCTTTCAGGTGGGAATTTGGCAGGTTTTCTATACAGAGCTTTGAACAGCGTCCTGGAAGGTGATCTGCATATATTTGGCAAGTGTATCTAGATATGCAGGAGAAAAGAAAGAGCCTACACCCACTCTCAGGGTAAAAACATTTGAAAATTGCTTCATGTAAGAGCAATCCACCCTGTCTTCCATGAAATAAATTACTTTTAAGGCAACACAATTGCTGTGAGAAGTGTAAATAATATTTACATTAGCTAAATTATCCCTTGACCTCAGTATGCTTAAAAAAGTGTATGCTTATAAAAACATAAACCTTTTTTCTCTTTTTTTCCTAAGAAAAAACAGTGAGATGCCTTCTTTACCCTGTTTTTACATCAGAGTTCTCTGAGAAGTAAAAAAACTCTCCCTCTTCTTACAAACCTCAGCCTGAAAGCTTTTTTTTGCTCATTTTATACAACATCCCCATAGTGGTCTCATGCTACAGAAGGTTCCAGCCTGAAAGAAGTCAATGTCACTCTTTAATCAATTGCAAGGATCACTGCTAAGTCACCTAAGACTTGATTCTCTTGTCCCTACAATTGCTTGAACTAAATATTCTGTTTCCACAATACTGCTAGCTCTCACTGCCGCAAGGAGTGAGGGAGACTGGAGCAGAGACATCAAACTAATGTCTCTGATGTGTCATTGCACAGCATATTGCCATTAGGACATCAAGCCAGCATGATTTATAAGCAATTTTAATTAATTTTCTGAGTCATTTCCTAAGGGCTTAATTCTGTAATCTTATTACCATGAGCCTAACATGCTATAGTAAGACTATGCTTTCTAATCTTTCTTTTGTTGTTAAATAGAATCTCTGCTTTCATTAAGAAACTCTTGAAATAAAGCAGGTTGCTCTTTTGCATGCTGAAATTTGTCTGTGTTCATTAGAAATTAGCACTAGAAATTATGTAGTCAAGTATATTAGTTCTTAATACAGAACTCATCACTCCTTTATTCTTTTACTATCATGATAGAAGTGATAGTTCCTACTTTAAGGAAGCCACATATCTAGAATTTTAGATGTGGAATAATCTTAGCTCCATTTTATTTTATGTACACAGAACCAAATCTTAATCTCATTTAATTCAGTGAAATCTGGATTTGTTTTTACCCATTATAAGCAAATAAACTCTGCTCATGAAGATATGTACAGATTATGAGGTGCAGAATAGTGTGCTTTAAGTGTTTGCTTTTTAACCACTGCTTTCAAAGAGGAAAATGATGAGTAGATGATTTGCTAAGAACTAAATACCTTTGATTATTAGTATTTTTCCCAAGAATTTACACATAGTATTATACGGGTTAATGATTTGAAGGTTAAATTATATTTATTGCATCCCACTATCCATAAGCAGATTTTAGCTGCTGTAAATGTACATTATTCTGAAGGACCCTGATCTAATGGAATCATCAAAATTTTAAGTTACTAGAGTATTTTATGTGACATTAGTTTTAAGAAATAATTTTTAAATCCCAAATGTGTGATATCATTACTTTGATTTGACTTTGAATATTCTAATTATTCCCTTAATATAATTTCATATGTTACTTAAAATATTAATACCCACAGCATTGTCAATTACAAGCATCATTTCTGTTACAGAAATTAGAGGATGAAATTTTACATAGGGGAAATAAACATATTTTTAACACAGAAGACAGAGAGAACTGAGTCAAGACTTACAACATTTAGAAAGCAGGTAGGTCTCTTACTCATGAAGGAACACAGAGGTGTATGCCCTTGTAAGAGTCCAGGGCAATAGAAAAGGAATATAAAATTGTTTTACAATGATCAGTAACATTCCTGTGCCTTCCAGAGTGCCCTAAAAATAAAGGATAAGTACAGAGTGAAGAAAGATGGTTTATCTGCCCAATGAGCTTTACATCAGTAATGGGACAAGAAGAAATTCAGGTTTCATGTAGTTCTTTGAATCTTTCTGCCACCATTTATGAAAGTTTTCCCAGTATTATCAATTCCTACATGCAGGAAAAGTAATTAACCATAAACCAGAAATCATTCAAGACTGAAACATGTAAAATTTGAGTATGAAAATAAGTTGAGTTAGGACATCAAGTTTTAATGTGGAAGGTTTTCATTCTTTATATTTTGTTTTGCTATTGACAGTGTTATTATAATTAAAATTGTGATACTTTAAAGCAAATTATTTCCCCATTTGCAAAAGCCATACTTATACCTTCATCCCTTCATACGTGTTTAGATTATTAAAAATGTGCAGACACAGGTGAAGCATAGTGATTTTTGTGAGTATCAGAAATGTATTAAGCATGCTAATGTAACAAGATAGCACTTTGATAGTGTACATATTGTTGCAAGGGTTCTAGCAGTACAAGTTGAAGAAAACGCTTTAAAGAATGATTTAAGTAATCTCATTATTATAAGGAAGGGAACATCTAATTTGGTTCTGTTCTCAAAAGATGAAAAGTACAGAAAAGAACAGTAAAAAACATGTTTCATATTGTCACTTTGCATCAACAGAAAATGGACATAATTATCTGAAAGAGGATTGCACTTTGTTGTTGTGTGTTTTTCTGCCAATCGTTTGTTTTGTTATCTCTCATGCTAATAACCTAAGTTGTCCTCTCCTATCACTATTGTGGAATATTCTTTGTTCCTCCTACCTTAGTCATCAATCAACTCCTGTACCTACCCCTTATTCCACAAAGTTCCTTCCCTAGCTGTCAGTCCTCCCTTATGCCAACCCCCGGGTTGTTCCTCCCCTTTGGATATCACCTAATCCTTGATGCCCCTTTGGCTCCTGTGGCCTGTTCTCCTCCCATGCAGTCCCTCATTGGTTAATGTAAAGTGAAACCCTGCCTTGTACTCCTACCCTTCTCTTACCCTTTTGGTTGAAAATTTGTACCCTCCCATCAAACCTCCTCTGCATAAAAGTCCCTGCACGCCCTTATCTCTCGTTTTTTGTCTGTGAACTCTTTGCTGGAATAAGCCCTTTGGAGCCCATACAGAAGACCTCCTCCTTGTCTTTGCCTCCAACATGCGCCTGACTACCAAACAAGTGCTGTAGAGCAATCGCTCTAAAGCCGCACCTCTGGTCATCCTGCTCCAGAGGTGCATCCCACTCTTGGCTTGCTGCCTTGGGTGAACTAGCTGGCTCTGCTATCTAGACTTTTAGTTTCGTGCACTAAAAGCCTTTGATACTGTTTTACATCATATGTAACTCTAGCAGTCACCAGAGCTACCTTCTTTTTCTTCTGGAAATCTGACCCCACCAGTAGTGAAATACAAAGTGAGCTCAATCCAGCTCAGGTGAAATGACTGACTACTCTCCCCTTCTCCTCCAAATAACAATACAAAACTGAGAAATTAAAGAGGTCCTGAAGAGTCCTTAAAGAGTCTTTTAAGTCCTAAAGAAGAGAGCGTTGAGAACAAGAGAAAAAATTAGAATTAATATAGATGGTAATTAAAGAATAAAATGGCATTATATTCACTCAAAAAGCAGCAATTAAATGTATATTTGAAAAGGATGGTCTGAATAGATACAGCTTGCCAAGGTCAAGCAAAGGTATTAAACTTTTTCCTAAACTACCTCCTCAGTACTCACACAACTGCAGTATTCTTTGCCTAGCATTTCTCGTATTTCTAATTTCTATTGTCCACCACACTTCTTTTTCTTCTGATGTACATGTTTCCTATCGATTAAATGGTGAAATGGCAAAAAATGAAGCAAAGGAAAATGATCAACAGTGGCTTCACTATATTTAAAAGCAAATATTTCAAAAATAGATGTACAATTGTAAAAGGCTTAACAGCTAACATTTTGTATCTGACACTACACCCCCTCAGATGACCTCTGAAAATCAGTTTCTATTTTGTTCTGAGGAGCTCTGGAACATAGTACAGCATCACAGGTTTTTCTGTGGAAATCAGTAATTGTACCTTGGTTTTTAGGGTGAATTTGACTGTCTTTCTTACACTGATATTAGAGATTAAAATCTCTGTGGAAGTGAGTAGAGTCACACTGGTGCACAAGTGCTATGAACTGGAAGAAAAACTAGGCCATATTTTGTGTTTTGCATAGTGATCTGACATTTGAGAGTTGATGTTTCTCATTGAAATACCTTCAGAAAAGGAATTTCCTTGGTGGTTTTCATTACCACAATAAAGAGCAGAGCTGATCTGCAAGGCAGTGAAGTACAGTAAAAGAGAATTATAAACAAGTGGAAACAGGTCAGTTTTCCGGACTCCAGGGAAAGCACACTGTTAAAAGACCCTCTGAAAGCAGTGTGGAAATTACACTTTCTCGTTTGTAATGGGGAATTTGTTTGAAGAAAAAGAGTTATTAATTGTTTATTCTCTTGATACATTGAAGTCAAAAACATTAGCAGCAGACTGTTTAATGGAAAAATTGATATTTGTTCTTTTTCAGAAAAAAACTCAAACAGCTGACTACAGTAATTTCAAGTACTGCTCTGTTACAGAAGGGAAGAAGGGAGAAGTTGTTCCTGGGAAATGGCTGTCTGAGTTCGATTAATGACTCTGTATTATAGCCAGAGTTTACTTCATTAACTAGCAGTAACATTTCCCATGCCTTCAATTAACGGTGGTCAGTGGTTTTACTTAATCTAATATTAGTTAAGATACAATATGATCAGAAAATATCATTGCCAGCCAAGTGTTCCTCAAACACAACTGATTTATCTCTTTGGTACCTCATTAAAATGCAAACTATGTTGAAATTGATTTTCAGTGCTTTCAGGCAGGAATGTTTGTAATAATGTTAATTTGCAAATTTTCTCTTTTTTATATGTATTCTGTATGCTGCGGTTGCCATGTTCAGCCCAAGGCTATTTGTATTGTGCAGACAGAAAATGAAGAGCGAACATTTATTTCTCATATCTTTGTGAGGAACCTGAGGCGCATGAAGATATTTGTGCTGTAACAGGCACAGTCAATCTCCTTCACTCCCTTTAGTCACTATATATCAACAGCAAACTCCCAGCTAGTCTTGCTGCAGCAATTAACCTGCCAGGGCTTTTTGCTGTCAGACTCAGTAATAATAAACTACCCCCAGTGAGCGATAGAGCTATAGATTCTCGTCCTGCAACTTCCACAGAGGGTGAATTATTCAGAATCAGCATGATTAAAGAGATGACAAGGTATTAGTTAAAAACACATACTTTCTTCCCTCCCTGACTGAGATTTAAACCTATTAAGGAATAACAGTGGAAGAAAATGGGTGTTTACCATCCATCCACAGGTCTTGGAAAAGGGGTTTCTTGAAAAGTTGTTTATAATGCCTATAATTTTGAAAGTTTAAGAATAAAAATGTAAATAACAAAAATGATAGTGTAGTTAAATCATAAAGCGTCTGTAAATCCAAGAACCAAATAAATCAGAGTAAAGAAGCATTAGGGACATAGAAACAAAGATAATATTTTTGAAGAAATTGCATTTTTTCCTTTTTTAAAGTAAAAGATAGTCTCAGTATTCTTAGTTTTTATTCAAGGTTATTATACAGAACCTTCTAAAAAGATATATTGAGAAATATGAACTATGTTTTTTATTTATAATTTTCCTCTTATTTCCTCTTTAAAAAGAAAAAAAAAAAAAAAGGGAGAGAGGTGAAAAAGGTAGCATTGATATAAATACTGTAATATGTTACCAATAAATCATTTACATTTCCTGGTGCCAGGGCAACCACTGTAATGTTACACGTGCATTGCAATTGAGTTTACTAAAACANAATTGAGTTTACTAAAACAAAGTCAAGGAAAAATGAGCTCAGCTTTACACACTTCTAATCCCATTAAAATCATAATTCATTTGCCAATCTCAGTTTGCTTAGCCAATAACACATTCTGATAACACATTCTTCACTAATGTGCCTAGTGATTCTCTGGAGAATAATCTCTCTAAAATGCAGGACTAGGCCTATGTATTAGAAGAAGTTCTAAATCCAGACAAATCCATATTCTGTGACTACTAGACCAATGTGAATCATATTATTTGTCACACTCATCTATATGAAATGTAACTAATCTGTTGATAGCAAAGAACAGAGATAAATAAGAACCACTTTTTTTTTTAATTTAAGCAGACCTTCAATACAAGTAGTAATGAATTAAGCATGCGTTCCATACTAATGCATTTTTTCTAAAATTAGACAAAATAAATGGTGGGCAGGTGGGCAGTGCAGGTGGGCAAACTGCATACAGACAAAACTAATACCTACCCTACAGTATGCAGGTCAAAAGCAATATAGCCTTATAAATATTAGCAATGGATAAACTCATTCAAAATAAAATAAACTTCTTGAAATTCAGTGGTGGAGGAAGAGTTGATTTACGTCTCTCCAGAATAGTTTAACTTTTACGTACAAAAACAAATCAGTTGCCATTTTTCCATAGAAAGGAGAATGCATTTCATAGTATAGGACTTTGTACTGTGCTGATTGTAGAAACTGATATTCTGAAGTTTGTGTTTTCCTTTTGCATTTGTGATCATTTATGAAGCTTATCTAAATCAGCCTTCTAAAGTATAGAAGTCTACATAGAGAATTCAAATAGAATTATAAGTTGTATTTTGATTCTACAAATGGATGAAATAGACCATCATAAATTCCATATAACAACTTCAAATGCAAAATGTAGTCTTACCTATGTATTCTAAATTTTCCATTCGGAAGGAATTGAAAAATTTGGAAGGAATTAAAAAGGAGTTAAAAAGGAATTAAAACTCTCAATTCCAAGGCACCTCATATTATACACTGAAAATACAGCATTTTTTATTAGGAGCAATTTGTATTTCTCTGTTTTGCTAAAGGAGCCTACGCTGTAATTTTGAAGTGTTATATTTCACGGAGTTGAGGTACTACAAATATTGAGACTTCATGTGTCAAAATGGATCAACCACTTGGATGGACTACTTTTCAAGAAACTGACTATCATCAAATTTTAGAAACTGAGCACTAAAAGCTAGACATCTGAAAAATGAAAACATTAAAACACTATTTTAAAAAAAGACCACATTTTATCACCATATTTTGCATGACCAAATGTTGATAATTATATTTATTTTAGTGAATTTTCTTGTGAGCTTTCTTTCTCAGTTAGTGGTGAGAAAACAAAAAAAGACAAATAATTTTCAATTTCTACATCTTAAATTCTTATTTAGGTGTCAGAAAAAATGGCAGTCTCTTTTGCCACTGCTCTCTTGTCACTGCTTCCAGTGAAATGGCTTAACTTTGCTGAAAAGTCCAGTATGGCTGAAAGTCAGGCTATGTGTGTGTAAGTGCTGAGTAGAGAATGTAGGATATTATCATCACTACTCAGACTGCATATTGAGTAAGAAGAAGAAGCCTTTTCTTTGTCCGACTGGTAATAAGTTTGTCATTTTTGAAAGGTCTCTACAGACTTTACTGAGATAGTCTGTTAGTGTAAAGATGTGAGAACACAACACTTCTGCCTTTCTGCATCTTTTGCCCATACTGACGTCCTTTAAAAATATCATCTGTCCACCTTTTCCTTCAAGAGTTTCTGTTTTTTGTAGTTTGGTCTGAAGAAAATCAAAACCAAAGTTAGTGAGAGCACTCCAATTCTCCAGCTTTTACCATTGTGTTCAAACTGACAACGGTTATCTAAACCTGTTTGTTTTGTTCATGTTAATATGATATACATTAATAGCAGTAATGATAGTGATAGCAGTGATAGCAGTAATGTTTAACATTCATAAGAAAAAGAACTTAATGTGTACTTTCAAGTCCATGGTTAAACAAATTCCCTTTGCTTATTCCCTAAACTTTGTCTGTATTTATTAGACAGAGACAGGAATTTTAAAGAGCATAATTTTTCCTACCTGCATAAAGCATGAGTTTAACATGATATGAGTTATTTCTGGTTTGTCACAAACTGTTTCTTTCCTATTACCTATAAAGAATGCTTAGGTAACTAGCACAGACAAGATATTTAGGTTTAGAAGGCAAAATCTTACATTACACAATAGAGGAGCACATCTTTTCTATGAGTTTCAAGTTTACCCAGCTGGAGGAGCTTGACATAGGGGACTTCCAGAGGTCCTGTCCATCTAATTGGTTTCTGTGATTTTAAAATGTTTGTTTCCAAGTCATTTAGATTATATTACAAATCTTAACTGGGCCTAAAGTTTTTTAAGTCTATTATATGAATTACATCCAAAAAAATTAACTATTTATTGGTAACAAACTGGATCCTTCATTGTTTTTGCATTTTTTCCTAGTGTTTGATGAAACAATTTTTGAATTTATTTTCTTATTAAGTTTTGTTGTCCTTCTCTTTCTTTCCATAAATTCAACGGGTTTTTTCTTTTTTGTCCTTTTCTTTTTCAGAGATTTAGTCATGATCCAATAAAATAGTAGCTTGAGGGCAACAGCGCCATCCAAAGGGGCAGTCAAATAAGCTTTTAACACATAGTAAAAAAACACGAGTTTTTCAACTCTTTTTAAAATCTAGTGTTCTTTGTTCAGTATGAAAAACACATGCTATTCTTCATTCCCACACACTTTAAAATCTTATCTCATAAACAAAGATAGATGCCCGAATTTTCATACTTCTCACAGATGAGAAAGTAATCATGTAAGTTACATAGCAAATATTATCATGTATTATGCAGAAGTTTATTTTCCTATCTCTTAAAACTGTATGGAAAAAAAACCCCAAAAAACATAAAACCAAACAAAAAACCCCAAACTTATCTTCTGACTCAGCCACAAAATTTCAGTTAGTTTAAAATTCTCAATTTGCTAGGTAGGCTGACAAACCTAGAGTGCTCACACTCTGGAAGAAATCAATTTTGACTTCCTGTGAGAAATTTGTTTTCTAAAGAGGAGGCGTCAAAGTATATCCAGAGCTATCTGACTGGTGCTGTGTGACAGGTGAATGTTTCATTTCGTCCTGTGACTCTGATTAGATTCTGAGATTTTTCATCTATCCAAACTGCAAGCTGGATTCTTTTCTTCACAATTAATGAAATATTCTATACACTTTTGGACCTACTAGTTTCTCCCCTTTGGAAATGCAGAATAGTGGTAGTCCTATATTATGATATACTCAAGCTTTTTCTGGAAAACCTATCTCAAAATTAGAAGTCAAAATTGATGTTTAGTATTACTTTACTGAAAAGGGATAGACAGCAATATGTCTTAAACCAAGGACTGTGGAAATAAAATGCTCTGCTTTTCTGTAAAAGTATTATATAGCCTCCTGATCATGGAGAAATTACATTAACAGTTATGCCCTTTGTTTTTTGAGGGAGGAAAAACAATTTCTTTACTTTTAAATGTCTCAAGAGTAGGGCAATAACAGTTCTCTAGTTCTTAATGCAATTAGTACTGCTATTATTTTATTATTTATTATTTTTATTTTAGAGTAATATTTTGGAGTTCTTCATTCTTTCTTTTAACATATACTGCAAGCTTACTGACATCCATTTCAAAAATACTGTTCTCCTAATGTATTTACAATTTTCCATTATGTGTATTGTTTGGAGGTTTTTTAAGGTAGCTTTGAATTTATTTAGCAGATGCAGTCCTCACACTACTTTCAGGCTTATTATCATCATGCCTCTTTCTATTCAATATTATCATCATCGTCCCACTCATCACAATCTTGCCTGAATCAAAGGCAACTTGTTTCTTGCTGGTGGAAGCTTTGAATGAATAATTCATCTGGAAAAGCCTTCTATGTTGTACATTTCCAGAAGACAGAGCAATTCTCTTGTCAATCACAGTGGCTCTGTCAGTACTAAGTTCCATACAGTATGTGCTCCAAATGTACGGGGGATGACAAGCAGCTGAGATTACCAACTGTGTTAGTCCTGGCCATCCTTTTAGCTTTTCTTTGACAGAACATTCAAATTCAAGTCTCACTCTAACACTGCATTGAGAAATCAGTGTCAAAATTTCCTCTCTGTTCTCACCAATACAGTTTGGTTGAAAGCTCTGACATATATTGCAACCAAACCGGTCACAAGCCACAGTTACTCATCTCCAGATAGTTACATTTCATTTTGGCTCCTGAGTTTTCTTATGCCTAGACAAGCTGAATCTGGGCTCAGGCTGGCTCAGAATGAATGCAGAGCTTCAACTGATGGCGCAGAAATCTTCATACATGAAGACCTCTATGCCTAAACATACCCCTACTGACACAGGTTGCACTCTAGTCTGTTGGAGGGTGGACTCCTTGTCATTTCTCTGAAGTTTAATCTTCAGAAGACTAGTTGTGACTAACTGATTGTAGTACAACCAGAGGCATAAAATAATAGGAAGAGAAGTTATACTGTATCTTTCACTCTAAAACAAACACAAACATTGGGCAAGATATAATGTTACATTTCAAAGAAGGAGGATATTAACATATTGTTTCTGAAAGCAGAGATTTTGAAAGTACATGTTTTTTGTTTTAAAATCTTGTCACTTTCTTCTTGAACAGATCTTTGTCAATATGACAGAAGTACAGCTAATACACCAACAAAAATTTGAATGACTAGCATTAACTAGGTAAAACTCTATTCCTATCCACTGGAAAAATTTGAGATTAAGTCTCTATTTACACTAGCATTAAAATGCAGCATTAAAACAGCTGCTCTCTACAGCATGGATCTAACAATCATAGATGTTTTACAAGGAATTGTTCCAGATTAGCTATAGTCTTATTCTGTGAGATGAACAGTCAATAGCACTTGCACCATTTTTGACATGCTTCTGAGCTGATTTTGCAGAAAAGTAAAACAGTTCATGTAATCCAAGACTGAAAGAAAATCAGTGGAAAGATTAGATCTATCTTAAAACCATGCTCATGTTCTGAGCTAAAATGCTAATGTGCAATACAAAGCTCCTGAGAATATGAGCCTTAAAGGGATATGCAGGTGGAGAAAAGATCTAAGACATCTAAAGATTCATGAGGATGGATAAACTGTCTGGCCTTTTATTTCTCCTGTCATTTTTGAATTCACAAAATTCAATGAACAGATAAAGAATTATTGTTTACCTCTGTGGAAGATAATGTCATCCTTTGGGAAGAAAGAAGGCCTCCAAATAAAAAAATGTATCAGTCTCTGCATATGTAATGACAGTGACTAATTGCATTTCTTAAAACACTGACATTTCTAGCATGTATTCTTAACACTAAAATATCTTTTAGGTAGACTGGTGCGATGTGCTGCAAAACTTTCATTTAAAAGGCACTGTTGAGTATGAACATATTTAGCCTAATAACTGAAGTTGTTTTTCCCCTTTAGAACAGGGATTAGAGATAGCTTATTGTAAGAAACTTTTCTGACACAGGTAGTATGAGTTTCTGTAGTTGGTCTCATATGCAGGAAAGATGCCCTGCAAGATATTTTGTCTGTAAACAGAAAAAAAGGATGGGTGAAATGGTGACTGGTGGCTTGGTCACAGTGACCATGAAGTAATTGAGTTTCAAATTGTTGGCAGTAGAAAAATTGCCAGCAAACATCATCCCTTATGCCCAGGATATGGGGAGAGCTGAAGAGGACACTAAGGTTCCATGGGAATCTGTTTTGAAGGTATTGGGGCCCATGAATGGTGGTCATTTTTTTACAGCCCATCTCTTTAGAGCATAGAAGCAGAAAATCTGAAAGTCTGAAGTCAAGCATGTGAGGCAGAAGGCTGCCTTAGCTGAGTGGAAATTTGCCCAGACTCAGGCAGAAAAGGAAAGTGTATGGAGCAAGAACATGGGAAGGCTAAAGAGATGTTCTGGGAGAGACCCTGGGAATGACAGGCCCAGTCTCACTTCAGTGCCTGGTAAAAAACCTGGTGAAGGTTTTTTTGGGAGTTACTGAGAAAACACTTGAGAAACAACACTTTCATTGGTCATAGCCAGCAAGGGTTCACAAGGGCAAAGTAACAGAATTACAGAATCACAGAATAGATAACGTTGGAAGGGACCACAGGGGGCCATCTGATCCAACATCCCTACTCAT
>VYXF01005262.1:20472-40225 GCA_013397295.1 Polioptila caerulea | reverse complement strand
TTTTTTTTTTCCTGTCCCGAACCAGCTGGGAGGAGGGGCGGTTCGGATTTACTTTCTAGAGGGACTCCATCCAGAGGTTTCTCCCCAAATCTGCCCTAAACCAGGACAGGGGTGCTGGGCAAAAGTCAGCAGTGTGTCTGAGTTGCCAAGAAGTCCAATGGCATCTTGGCCTTTATCAAGAATAGCATGGCCAGCAGGACCAGGGAAATGATCATCCTGTTGTCCTCATCACTGATGGGGCTGCACCTCAAATCCTGTGCCCAGTTTTGTGACCCTCACCTCCAAAAGGACATTGAGATTCTGGAGTGCTTCCAGAAAGGGCAACACAGCTGGTAAAGGGTCTAGAAAACTGCTGAGGAAACCGCAGTTTTTTAACATGGTGAAGACTCAGAGACGACATCATTCTGTTCGGTCTCAAGTGAAAGGATGAGAGGAAATGACTCTAAGCTCTGTCAGGTGAAATACAGATTAGATATCAGAAAAAATTCATCTCTGAAACAGTAGTTAGGCATTGGAATAAAGTTGCCCAGGAAGGTTGTGGAGTCACTGTCTCTGGAAGTGTTAAGTAAGTAACTGGATGTGGCACTTAGGGATATGGTTTAGGGGTGGTTGTGGTGCTGGGCTGATGTTTTGACTTGATGGTCTTGAAGGTCTCCTCCAACCCTGTTGATTCTGTATAATCTCTTGGATTATATTCTGTATAATCTCTTGGAGGTACAATACAGAAGGACAAAATCAATCCAGAAGGTTCCTGGATAACATTGATGATAACTTCCTTCTTCAACTAACAGAGAAGTCAATGAGGAAAGGTGCTATGCTGCACCTTGTTCTCATCAAAAAGGAGCACCTAGTGAGAAATGAGAAGTTAAAGGACAGCTGTGTCTGCAGTGGTCATGAAATGGTAGTTTTAGGGCAGCAAGGAGAGCACACGGCAAGGTAACTACCCTGTGTGGAGGTCAGGGGATTCTGAGAGGAGCTCCCTGGTTTGGAGAGAAATAAAAGGCTTCTCTCACAGGATACCCTGTTTTTGTTATGCCAATGTATCCCTGTTCTACTCCCTCAGTCAGACCTGTTAACCCCATCCCTGTCCCTGTGTCCCTCAGTCACTCCCTCCCTATTTCCCGTTGGCTCCCACACCCTAACCCCACCTTTATACTGCCCCCATGCCCCCTGACAATTGGTCCCTGATGCTCTCCCAGCCCCCACCACCCCCATTCTTGAACCTGGACCCTTCCCCTGTGATTGCCTTTGATCCTGGATACACATGGATATGTGTGTGGCTGGAATAAACACCTCTGTGGAACGCCTACAAAGGCCCTTCTTGCCACTTTGCCATCACCGTATCAACAGGTATCCTGACTTTCAACAACCCCGGAATTCAGAATAGCAGATTTTGGTCTCTTCAAGGTTCTACTTTGGATGGAAGAAGGACCCAAGAAAGCTGGTTAACATTAAAGAAATTTCAGAAGGGATGAAATAAAGAGGAAGTCAGGCAAAGGCAAAAATAATATCTTCTATAGTTATGTAATAGATTGAAGACTAGAGAAAAAGTAGGTCCTCTCTGGTAGGAAATGGGAGACCTGGTTTTCCAGGACATGGAAAAGGTCTCCTTTGGGGAATTCTCAATAATTTTTTGCCTCAGTCTTCACCATCAAGATTTCCCGCTACACCACCCAGGTTGCTAGAGATAAAGGCAAGGACTGGTAGAATGAATGACCACCCTCTGTGGTAGAAGATGAGCTTCAAGTCATCTAAGCAACCTGGAGGAGTACAAGTCCATAAGATATGAAGGGATTAATTTCCAGTTCCAGGAAAACCAGCAGAAGAAATGGTTAAGACACCATCCATCATATTTGAGAAGTTGTGGAAGTCTGGTAAAGTTCTCACTGACTGGAAAAGGGGAAACAAAACTTCCACCTTTAAAAAGGAGGATAAAAGTAAGAATTGTGGTACTATAGGCCAAACAGTCTCATTTCTGTGCCCAAAAAGATCATATCATTGGTCTTTCTGAAAACTTTGCTAAGGCTCATGCAAAATAAGGAGGTGATTGGTGATGATCAACACAGCTTCACAAAGGGCAAATTGTTCTTGCTAAATTTGGCAGCCTCTTAGGATGAGGTTACAGCTTTGGTGGATAAGAGGAGAGGAACTGACATCATCTACCTAGATTTGTGCAAAGCCTTTAATACAGTCCCATGTGACACTCTTCTCTCTAAATCGAAGAGACATGGCTTTTATGGATGGACCTCTCAGTGGGTATGGAACTGGCTGGATAGTCGCACTCGAAGTATTGCTTTCAATGGCTCAGTGATAAAGTGGAGATTGGTGTCCCTCAGAGGTCAGTACTGGGACTGACGCTCTTGGTGATGCACACTGAGGTGGGACGGAGTGCATCCTCAGCAAGTTTGCTTACACACAAAGCTGTCTGTTGGGGTCAACACTGGAGGGATGAGACACCATCCAGAGCAATCTTGACAAGCTTGAGAGGTGGGACCACATGAACTTCATCAAGATTGAGAAGGTCAAGCAAAATGTCCTGGGTCTGGTCCAAGGCAATCCCAAGCACAAACACAGTCCAGATGGACACTGAGTGCAGTCCTGGGAGTATTAGCTGATGAGAAACTAATATGGATGACTGGACAATGTGCTTGCAGCCTACAAAGTCAAATGCATCCTGGGCAGATTCAGAAGTGTGACATCAGGAGGTGCCCCTCTAACCTACTCTCATGAAACTCCACCTGAAATGCCGTGTTCACCTCGTGAGCCTTCAACAGAAGGACTACTGAAGTGAGTCCAGAGGAGGGCCAACAAGATGATTAGAGAAACTGAAGTGTCTGAGGTAGGCTGAGAGGGAGCTGTTCAACCTGGAGAAGAGAAAGCTCTGGAGAGAGATTATATAAACCTTCTAGCACCTAAAGGGGGCTACAAAAAGGTTGGAGAGGACTATTTACACGGATGTGTACAGACTCGACAAGGGTTATAGCTTTCAATGGAAATAGCATAGATTTAGATTAGATATTAGGAAAAAATTATTTACTGTGAAGGTGGTGAGACCCTGGAAAAGGTACCCCAGAGCAGCGGTGGATGCTCCATCTCCAGAAGGGTCCAAGGTGAGGTTAGATGAGGCTTTGTGGAATTTGGTCCAGTGGATAGCATCCCTACCCAATGCAGGGGGGTTGGAAGTAGAGGATCTTTGTCCTTTGCCATTATTCTATGGTTCTATGATACCAGTTGCAGAATTTTCTATTTTCTATTTGAAATATCTTGGGATGCCTGCCAGGCAGCAGTCTTCAAGGCAAATGAGAGAAGATACTAGACTGGTATCTTGGAAACATCTGTCCTGTGGCTGAGGCAAGTAATGAGTTGTTCTGAAACCTGTATATAGCCTCTCTAACTTGGAAGAAAAAAATTCTTTTTTTTCTTGACTTTTTAAAATTCTGGCTCTGAATAGAGCCATCACCAAAGGTTTTTCCTGAGCAAAAGGAAAATTAAGTTTAAATTATGTTTCTTTTCTAGACCTAGAATTTTTAAAAAATTAGTCTGAACAAAGCACAGAATGCTAAGGTCATAAATATCTCTTAATTATTTTATTAAATATGACATAGAATCTTATTTGGAACAGTGGTAGTTAGATCCTAAACACTTTTGAAGGATTTTAGTTTGTCCTTTGCAAGCAATTTGAGTAATACTAAAGGAGTCTGAATATTTTTATGGATTTTATCCTTCACAGACTTATGGATATTAACTGAAGTTAATGATTTCACTCTAATGATGTTATTTGCTCCCTGGAGAGTAACTTATAACCATGTACTCTGATTTCACTGATTTCTATTGAATTACTTTGTAGCAGTGAAGGCAGAGCCAAAGCTAGATGTTGTCTTATCTATTGAGCATATCTAGCAAATTATTATTTATTGTAGCTTGAATATTCAGAATATTGGACTCAGAATACTAAAATGAAATGTCTATCCCATTCTTATGGAGCTTTAAAGAAAATTATGGCTCTTAAAACAATGTCTGTTCTGTTTTCAGCCATGTCATTGTATGCTCCTGAATTTTCTAGGTGATTAGATTTTCGTTTGATGTTAAAAATACAATGCAAGGGTATTTGTCTCTCTAGACTTTTAGTAGAATTCCATGGCATGTTTATTTAGAAGGCCTCTAGTAGGTCCTGCGATACCAAGTACATTATGGTTTTTTACCCACAGACCTCTTTCACCTTTTCCTTTTCCCTTGGATTATGAATTAATAATCCATGCATTCATATTTTCCACTTGTCAAACTCAGGCAACAGTGAAAATAAGCAGCACAAATTGGCAGATAATGTACCTTATTTCCATGTAGAAGCAGGTGCATTTTCTTCAGCATAAGTGGCAAGATGACGCTGATCCACTTTGACAGGCAGGCAGATCTAAAATTACTCAGCACACTTTGCCACTGGTTCAGGGAAAGTCTCCCATGAGCTTATTCTGCAATTCTTCAGTCCCCAGAGTATTAATTAAAATTTACTAGATAATATTTGCAAGGCTCAATGGTTACAGCAATTATCAGTTACTAAATGTTAGCGGCAGAGATGACACCTGATGATTGGACGCTTTATTCAAGATATTCAAGAGGGTTTCTCCTTTCCTTCTTTTTTTTTAAATCTTTCCTTTAATTCTTGAAATAGCTGGATCAGCTGTCTCAATCAGCCTTTAGACTAAAAATTACTCAGATAGGAGTTTAATTATCTATTTATCCTTGAGTTTCTTTTCAGATTCCAGTAAAATTCTTGCAAAAGAGGAACAGAGTTCTTACAAAAGCCTTTAGAAATGCAGGGGTCAGCTCAGGACAGTGAAAGGAAGAGAATACCTTCTAAATAAACTCACTGCTCAGTTCAGATTTGCTCAGCAAAGTTTTAAACAGAAGACTTGCTCATCACACATGCAATAAACAACAGTCTCCTTCAAATTACTGAAGTTCAGCTATCAATAAAATTAATTGTCAAGATGCCTACCAGTGACTTCTTTCTCTCTCCCCTTAAAGTTTCATCAACATATTGAAACACAATCACTCTAAAAGAAATATTTTTTATCTTCTTTTTTGTTACTAACAGAAGAAAGATGCCTTATAGTTTGGCTCATTTTTATTTAGATAGTTAATGCTTCAGCTACTTTTCCTCCAAATCCTTTGACATTTCTGGTCAGTTTCTTGCTATCGTGCAGCATTCCTGCTCACTAAGGGCCTGCTCTTCTCAGTCTCTCTAATGCAATTAGATCATGTCCTTTCTTTATTCCCAAGACAGGCTAGGTCCATGAATCAGGGTACACTGAACTGGGTAAGTATTTGCAAGCTCTGTAGACAGTTTTCAACTACAGGTCAAATTGCCTTTGCCCCTCATGACTCTGCAATAATCACAGAAGAGGCACAAAGTTAATAGGCTTTGTCTCTGACTATGCACTTCCATAACATACCCAAAGGCCAGAAAATTCATTGCAATTTTTGTCAGAGATTGGCAACGCAAAAAAAGTCAGCACATGAAACAGAGTTGAAAAAGCAGGACAAAAACTGTAAACTTATGAACCCCTGCCAGGTGTTACATCCCAGGATATAGTTTTCTTCATTTAACTGAAACAATTTCTTCTGGGCAAGAAAAAAAGGAAAAAGAGAGAAAATGCCAGGGAGGACAAGGCTGTAGGACTTAACACAACAAGACTATTTTAAGTTCAGCTTGAAAGTCATATCACATAACAAAGTACGGCTTAATGTTGTGAAAGGCAATGAGTTAGTTCTAGGTTCATTAGGTTAGTTCAGTTCACTGAACCAACACCTGTGTGCCCCTACACTTTCCAAACAGCTAAAAAATAAAATTTTACATGATTCTATGGGAAGAACCCTGTCCTGTGTAGCAAAACAATCTGACAGCAGTAATCAGCAGAAAACAAGATAAAGGCAAAAAGAGAGCCAAAAATAAAATTAAAATAATGAAAGAGAACAAAAAAAAAACCCACAAAACACAACAACAACAACAAAAAAACCAAAACAACAAAAAACCCCAAAAAAACAAAAACCAAAAAAAACCCCCAAAAAACCAACAACAACAACCAAAAAAAACAAAGCATAGAAAGAAAGAGAGAAAGAGATGGGGTGGGAGCAAAGTTTGACATCATAGGGTGACACAGAAAAAAAATGGGAAAAATAGATAATAGACATAAATGTCTTACCTAATTTCAAATCTTAAAAAGAACAAAAAAACCTTAATTCCTTATGTTCTATTGTATTCCATGATGGATATGCTTTGTATCTATAAGTATTATGTAAACTACTGAATATTGTATTTGAAAAATACTCTAGGCACACAGATGGTTTACCAAAGCTTCTTCAGACCACGAAATAACATGTTCTTCTCATAACACACTTATGTGCCTACCTCTGAGAGCATTGGAATAAATGCCAACATCAGAGTCTCACTAAACAGAAGAGCAAGTGCAGCTACTCAGGATTATTTCAATCCACTGATTTTCTGAAACATAAGCAGAGATCCATTGAAATCTGCATTTATTCCTGGGAGCATATTAGTGTCTGTAGTGCTTTGGTCCAGAAAGGTTACTTTGATGCTAGAATTCTAAACAAGTAGAGAGACCAGACACAGGTCTGGAATTAAACAGCAACTAGATATTCCCAAAAATAAGAGGTGATTAGTGTTAAAACAAAAAAAAAAAACAAAAAAAAAAAACAAAAAAAAAACCCTATACATTTGACTTCCTTTAATTCTAAACAAGTAGTAAGATGTCTTATAGTATTACAGAAATAATGCTAAATAGAGGCTAGGAGAAACAAGCTCAGAGAAAGAAAGAGCAGTAAGTTTAGTTGCAAGTGACTGAGGACCAAGGGGTTTATCTCCATCAGACTCAGCAGGACAGGGTTCTGAGTTCACTCTCTTTTACCTCTCTTCAAGCCTGTAGTGGCAATTCTAACCTAGGGATCAAAATCACTTACCTATGTTCTTAAATCATGAAGCAAAAAATTCTTTTGTCACCCAATATTCCTTGAGAAAAAAAAAAAAACTAAGGCATCACAACAGGTTAGAACAATTAGCAAACAGGAATCAGTTGAAGTTCAGCAAAGGGAAGTGCACAGTTCTGTACTTGGGAAGGCACAGCCCCCTGTACCAGAACGTGACGAAAATGATCAGATAGGAAGAAGCCTTGCAGAAAAAGATCCAGGAGATCTGAAGAGGGAGATGAAGAGCCAACACTATCCTCTTGTGGTAAAGATGGCCAGCAGTGGCCATAAGACAAGTGTTACCTGCAGGTTGAGGTGTGTGGTACATCACTGATCCTCAGCATTCATGAGGCCACCACTGGTGTCCTGCACCCACTTCTGGACTCTCCAATACAAGAGACTGATGAATATACTCGGAGAACATCTAGACAGGAACTAAGATGAAGAGGCTAGAGCAACAAGCGTAGGAGGAACTTCAAAGACAGCTCACATTATTGAGCCTAGAAGAAACCCAGGGGAAAACTCATCAAGATTTCTGGATACCTGAAGGAGGGTATAAAGATGACAGACCCAGAATCTGGTAAGCGGTGGCCAGTGACAGAGTGAAAATAATAGGCACAAGCTGAAACATGACAGATTTCTCCTCAACACAAGGAGATATTTTCTTACTTGGAGTATGACTGAGTCTAGCAACAATTTGCCCCCAAAGAACCAGTGGACTCTGTCCCTGGAGACCTTCAAAGGTATCTAGACCAGGTCTTTGACAACCTGGTCCATGTGAACATACTTGAGCAGGGACATGGTTACCTCTGAATGTCCTGTCTAACTGCAACCTTTCTATCATCTCCATTGGCAAGGGACAGGAGGTCCTTCTTCCCTGAGAAGAGCCTTTGGAGAAGTGGAGCCATTGCACTCCTTCCACTGGTTCATAGGAGCTCACGAGGACCTTCCCTGTCACACTGCCGGGCTGCCTATTTCTGAGAATTTCTGTTTGAGGCACCAACCCCTCATCACAGGACCCTGGGTTCAAACCCACTCAGAAGGCCACCTGAAGGCAGCCCCTGTACCCAACGTAGTGAATGCTTTCCTGTGCTGTGAGGCAGTGAGCTGCCCAGGACTATGAACTGCATTCATTGCAAGTGGAGAACAACTATGAGGAATATGGAGGTTGCTCTTTGGCCTGCCTGCCACCAGTTTACACATAAATATATATATATATGCACACTAGTGTGAGAGCACAGTGCCCAACTTGCCCTTGGTGATTCTCAAATACTTCTGGACATGGTTCTGGGCAATCTTCTCTGTAGGGTAGGACGTGATAACACTCATACATCCCTTCTAACCTGTGATTCTGTGGTCTGAAACTCAGGTAGTGGAATCACAGTTTTTATTCCTTATCTAAAATGTCAACAAATATAAGCCGTTGTACAGAGATGTCATTAAAGATGATTCCCCCTTCAATTTTCCTCTTATATCCTAAATACTTGGCTAGTATTTGCCACAGACCTTTTAACTTCATCCTTTCCTGAATAATAAAGGTTTCTAAAATATTATAGTCAGTTAGTATAGAACAACAAGATATCATTCTGAAAAAATATGCCAACATTGCCTGGTTGTGCTGTTGAGTTCTGATTTTTTGCTAGGTATGCCTTGTTGCTTTTTAAAACATAGCTTGAAATAGAATAGGAATTCTGAAGAATTTGTCAGGAAACATTAGTCCTGTTTTTGACACTGATGGTACTTGGCAGTGCTGTGACTGGGTTCCAAAAATATTGACAACATGGTTGAACTGGTGTCTGGATAGCTCTTCAAACCGAATTTGGACCATTCTGCAGTGTGTTGAGTGGGCATTTTACCTAAAAGCATATTTCTTTCTGCTGTGTGAATGGTTTCTGACTATGTGTGTAGTTGCCAAAGTAAATTCCTCTGGAAAGAGGAAGATCATCCTTCCTATGCAGAAGAACAGTTAACATTTGGTTGGCAATATGAAGTGGTTTACTAATGCCAGGAAAGAGTGTTGAGTGAAACACAGGAAATTTTACTGTATATCCACTTTTTGGCAACACAAAGATCTTGTCAGAGGTTTTTGGTCTAGCTAAGGGGTTTTTTAGGTGTGTTTCCTTGTTTGATGAATTACTTAGTAGGGGCTTTTCTTAGAGATTTTTTAATTTCTTGGGCCTTGATCTGTGGAACTTCATTGCTTTCCAAGGAAGCATTTCATTCATCTTTCATTGATCTTCACAATCTTAAATCAGACTCAATATGAAACACCTTTTGAAAGGAACAGGTTTGTGATAATCAGCTATGAGGGTTTATGCACACATCCCTTCCCTTCCCCCTTTTTTTTAACATGCTTTTACCAAGACACTATTATCACTTAAAAGCTTTCCAATCGTAGTCTTTTCCTGAATAAATTTTGGCCTTGACATTGATCAAAAATTTGTTCATATGCTTTAAAATAACAACACAATACTCATTCCTGAGAATTTGAAGGAAAAAGATCGGTGCATGGAAGTCCTGTTAATATTAGAAATAACATTTTTTTTCCTCAACTTATATATGCTATGAACTGCGTATAGCTTCACTTGTCAAGGGGCTTCTGAAGTTATGTAACACGAGTCGCCACATGTTTTATGCTACTGCCCATGTGAAATTAAGGTCATCATTTACCATTTAGGAAATTTGGCTTTGGAGCAATCAAATAATCTGGAATACATTACAGATTTGTAGGTTTAGGGTGCAGCTAGTCCAAGGAGCAAGAAGAAGATCTCCACACATCTTGTCCTCACTTACTGCTCTTCTGGAATGTTAATAGTATTGCCTGTCCTTAGTAATGCCTGCTATTTTGTTTTGTGAAAAGGCAATAGCTAGTAATGTCTTCCACAACCACTCAGACCTTTCCTGCCCTCTCTACATTAAGCTACACTGCAATTAAAATTTAATTGCATCCAGATAAATTTATTAGCTCCTATAATTATTCCACATTTAAAATTTTTCTTCAGAGAAAATATTCCTTCACTTTTTATTCTTTTAGGTTTTTTGAAACAATTTTTTCTTTTGTCAATATTCTCCATAAAAAGGTTTTAACTATTAGCCATTATCAACAATTCTAAAAGCAACAATAAATTAATGCAAATGTTGCCTCCTAACATGGGCAAAATGTGACACCAGCTAAAAAAATCACAGACTAATTTCCAGGAAATGAAGTCACACCAGCAGTCAGCACTGAAGCCTGGATTCTGGCTGGATAAAAATATTTCTTCAGCTCTTCAGCTGCACAGAAGTAGCTTTTAGCAGTATTTAAATATCCAGACACATCCACTTTTTAGTTTCACTTAAACATAAATTAAAATACTTCTTTTCATGTTGAAGAATAAACAATTTCCAAAAGAAGGTAGTGTTATTAAAAGTGCACATTCTTCTTCCTGATGTGGGCACAAATCAGGTCAGACAATTCCAACATTCTTCACTTCTGAGAATTACAGATTTTAGGAGGAATGTTCCCATTTCTAACATTCTGACTCTAGATATGAAACATATCAAAACTACACCAAAGAGACTGCAATTTATATTCATGATATAGGAGGTGACCTTTTCACTCATGAGTGGTGTAGTCATATGGAGTGGCTAATGAGAGAGCCCCTACTGAGAGCAGATAAATTTCAAACCTTCTGAATAATTATTAGACATTTTACTGTATTTATAAACCTCTCTCATTTCAAACTGTCCTTTGATTTATAAAGCTGTCTTAGTTTTGTAAGCACTAATGATGTTGTCAACCAATGCCAAAGACTGATGAACAGTGTGCTGGAGCTTCTCTTCCTGGTACTGAATGCCAGAGAAACAAAGTGAAAAGTTAAAAACAGAACTGTAGGGGGAAAGAGAGGACAGAGATGGATGAAAGGTGACTTAGAAGGAATGAGGGAGGGAACATCGGTACTGCACTTCACTGATGGTAATCTTCGCACAGTTTATGACACAGAGGCAGTGGGAACAGTGAGGTAATCATTCTACTTGCCTGTCAACTGCAGAGAGTATTTCAAATTGCAGGGTGAAATTCTGGCTCCATTGAAGTGAGAGACAAAGCTCCTGTTGATTTAAATGAAGGCCAGGATTTCTATGGATTCTCAGAGAGGGGCAGACGGGCAAAGTAGCAGCTGTGCCATCTACATGACTGCGTCATTCTTCATCAGGATCTTAAAAGCTTTTCTTCAGCTCAGTTTCCAGAAATCTATGAGACATTGGATAACACAGTTACTTTCTCAAACAAGCTAAATTTAAAAAGTATGATCTTGGACAATCTGACCCTAGTTTGGAAAATCTGTGCACAATAAAAAGCGTCATTACAAGCTAATGAATAGCTCTATATATATTTTAATTAATATTTCTGATTTTTTCCTTTTCCCTTTCCCCTAGATTTAATCTATACAAAAATGGCCTCAGAGCATGTAACAGATGGAAAATGATCTTTAGTTATAGTTGTTAAACTAGGGAATGAACTCCTATCATGACTGCAAGAAATTTATGTCTCAGAGACAAAAGAAGTTGTGGCAAAATGTCTGAGGATGTAAAGTATGAATTTCACTGAACAAGCTTTTTCTCCTGATTAACAAGACATGGACATACAGAGTGAGGAGGATAGACCTGATGGGCTGTAGTGCAACACATTTACAGAAGCAAACTTTTTTGCAGGGGATTTTAATAAATGGGGGATCATGGTAATTGAAAAATTGCATCCAAAAGAGGAAAGTGCCCAACCATGGTATTGGATGTGCGGTAAGAATGGGAATCTGGAAGAACAAGAGGGACAAGCTATGAAACTGGAAAAATGAAAACCCAAAATTAGCCTTCCTACAAGACCACATTGAATTGCAGGGGGGTATTTATTCACAACTTAAATACTAAACTGGTGATAAACCAGAGGAGTGATCATTCAATATGCTAATTGAGTCACCCAATGAGAATCTCTGATAAAAAGCTGCTGTTATACATTCCTTATCACCTTCAAAACATGAAGAGCTCCCTACTTAGTGACATTGACAACCTACCCTGTACACACCTCTTGCAGACACTACTGTGAAGCAGTGGGGACAGATGGCATGGGAAAAAAATAATTTCAAGTAGATTACAATTTTTTTGTGTGTGTTTATACTGTTATATATTTACAGCTATACATGCAATTATCTGTACATATATTTGTATATGTGTACATAAAAGATTCTATAACTACTTAAGTCAGAAGTGACTTCAGTGTGTCCACAGTATATAAACATACTAACATATACCTCTTTACATACACACACACCATACACACACATGCCAGGGTATCTTGAGCATATGGAAGCTATGTTAAAAGTTGTTTTACTTGAATTCCATCAAAAAATGTGGAAGAAGAAAATGCCCAATTTTTCTCAAAAGAGAAAATAGAAATTAGATAAAATTTGGGGTTAAATCTTACTTAGTCTAACTGAATTAATCTTTCATAAATGAATCAACAGAAAAGAAAAAACAGATCAAGATGCTTATGGCCTCCTATTTATGTTTTGAAAGGATAGTAGCAATCTACGGATGAGAGATAGGAAGTTTAAGTGAATCAAAATCCTGTGAACAGGTGATCAAAGATTCTGCACAATACAAAATATGCCATGATATAATTTTACACTTTCATGTTTTATAATCTGTAGAAAGCAGAAAAGCCTTCTGAAGAAATTAAATCTGAATCACAACACATTGTTTTCATGATTTCAGACCAGTATAATTACCTGACTTACCTTTTTGCCTTCTAGGCTTACCTTATGTGGAATTGGGGTCTGATTTGTAACTTCTTAAATTCACACACTCCTTATGAAGTCATGAAGAACACTCTTTGCCTTGGATGTTTGTGCTGTGTTTATGACCATTCTGTCTTTCGGGGATGGGAGATATTTGCTTAGGGAAGAAAGTCTTTTGAATTGAGTGAATATCCATACACAAACTATTCTCTTAGATAGTTATCAATAGGCAAGGTTGAAATATTCCTCCTTTGTGCCAAATATTTATTCATTCTCATCAGCACAGTGCCATACCCCTGCTTAACTGCTGTTGTGATTTAACCCCAGCTGGCAGCTAAGACCCAGACAGCCCCTCCCTCACCCCCCACCCAGCGGGATGGTGGAAAAATCAGTGGGTTGAGAAAAATACACATTAGTAGGTAAAGCAAAAGCTGTGCACACAAGCAAAGCAAAACATGACATTTAGTCAGTGCTTCCAATGGGCAGACAGGCAATCAGCCATCCTAGGAAAGCAGGGCTCCATCACGCACAGCTGTTGCGTTGTCCTGAACGTGAGTTTGTTACCTGACGCACAGCACCAATACACACACGGAGCGCAGGAATCTCCTATTTTTTCTTCTAGTTGGCACAAAATAGAGAGGTAGGTGCGAACATACAAAAGGCTGTCTCACTGATCATTAAAAACTTTATGGTATTTCTACATTTTCACAAACAAATATATCAGCATTCATTGAATACAAATTACAGAACTTTTTTGTTAGTTAGTACTAAACTCCCTATTTGCTAGTTATATTTCTTGTTTCTTAATGCTACTTAGTCCACATGTGCTATTCTTGTCTCCATTTGAGGTTGGGGTCCATTTTGTGTCCAATAAGTCAGTGGTTGCAATCACCCACTATCAGAATTATCTTAACCTCAGATACTGCTCCACTCTGCTGACTTCACTCCTGGTGGCTTTTGCCCAGAAAACCCATTCTTCTTTGTATTGTCCTGTCCTTTTCTTAAAGCAAAAGATTAGCCAAGCATACAATGTTCACTATGCAGTTTTTTAATCATAAATGTCTGACTATAGCTACTGATTAACAATCAAAAACTTCACAAAGTTAGATTCAAATCTTGAGACTCTCAGATCTTGAGGAGTTCCAAATTAGTTATTTAGGGAAACAAACTCCACCACACTGAACATCTCCACCTTTCTTCTTCCCCTAAGCTGAGCGTGAAGCTGTAGGGTCTGGATATCCCTTTGGTTACTTGGTATCATCTCTCCCAGCTGTGTCCCCTCCCAACTCTTCATGCACCCCCAGCTCACTTGATGGTGGAGTGGGGTGAGAATCAGAAAAGTCCTTTACATTGTGTAAGCTCTGCTCAGAGTAACAATAACATCCCTGAGTTTTTAGTGCTCTTTCAAGCACAAATCTAGAACATAGCTCCATACTAAGTCCTTTGGAGAAAATTAAGTCTACCCCAGCCAAAAGCAGAGCAACTGGCTTTTTATCAGCACTGCATTTCTCTCCCCCCCTTTTTTTTTTCCTTCACATAAATTAGTTTCTTTGATTGCAGAGACATCAGTTTGGTTTGCAGAAGAAGCTCCAAGATTTTGTTATAAATGTTTTGGGAAAACTAGTAATTAATGTCACTTGAGCTAGTTTTCTCAAAATTAAAGAGATATTTCAATATTCATTAATTCAAAGTAGGCATAACATTTTTCATTTTGATTCTCAAAAAAGAGAGAATGCCTGCTCTAAAAAATGGCATCTTGGACTTTTTTCTTCCAGTCCCCTACAGTCTTTAAATCAAATTTGAAGTCAAATGCACACCTGAAGACCTCAAGTCATGTGAATGGAAGACAAAGCAAAGATACAAGAACATCAAGAAGGAGCACCTCTCTACTCGTATTGCGCAGTCTGAATAACTGATGTCCTATTCCTCTCATACATACTTTTATTATTAAGTGCTCTTGATTTAATAATGGCAAAACAGCAGATATTAGTTTTATATAAGCATGTGTTGTTTCATTTTTATACCAAGAATTTGTGAATTCAGATGGTAGAGGATTGCAGTCAAGTTTCATATCATGAAGTGTCGCAGGCTAATCTGGTTTCCCGGCTAACACACCAATTAATGTGGTGAGTCTATTTTCTGCTGTGTGATAGGATTAAAAGAAAAAGCAAAGCAAGTAAAAAATTGAAAGGGTATAAAGAAAACTTTATTAGCAGAATTAAAAAAAAAAAATAATAAGAAAATGAGAATAAACTTTCAGAACACTTCTTTTCTCTTACACGCTGTCTTTTCTTTTTCACTGACAATGTAAAGATATAACTTGCAACTTTCAGTCAGTTTAATACCTCTAAAATAGTTTTCAGTTCACTTAGGGAGAAGAGTTTCTTTTGCCATGATATGGAGACTTCTTTACAAGAAAACAGTTCTCTTATGGCTTTAACAAGACAACGAATCAGCCATCTAGAAAAGGAAAATTTTTTTGCAGTGTCAACGTCCTTCCCATGTCTTGCAGCTTTCCTACAGCTTCTTCCATGAGCCATAACAACTTATTGGGGTGCTATTTTAAGGATGAGCTGTTCTTGCATAAAACAAAAGTTTTCTTCATCCATGTCTGGGAACAGAGGTTTTCTACTACTATTTCCAGGGCAAAGTTTCTCATCTCTCTCATTTCTCTCTGTTCAAGTTTTTCATTGGATCACAGCAATAGCTGTTTGCTTCAAATACTAGTGTCTCGTCTCACAGTTGTGCTGGAATGCTACATCTCCCCAGTGCATTTCTATGAGTCACAGGGAAAAAAAACAAAGCCTGTTATATCAAATGTATCTTTACCATAGCCTTACAAAATAATTTTAGTCCAAACTCAAGGCATCTCTTCAATCCTCTCATCTAGAATTAAACTTCCTCTTTACTGACCTCAGCATCAAGCTTTATCATCGACTGAAACAATTTATATAGAATCTTGCAACACTGAAAGGTTAATCTGGTCCAAGCTTTGCATCAGGAATATGGCTTACTGTGCCTCTCTGTTGGCCACATGATCTCTGCCAGCATTGTGCCAGCCATGCTGGCTTGACTCTGCTGGGGTGCTGAAATCAAGAAAAGCTGTTGCTGATGCTTTTGTCCTTCTGTCCACAGCAAAGCTGGCTCAAAGCAGTTGAGCAAATAAAGTTCATTGTGAGCCATGCCGAGGTGACTGTGGCTGCCCGGCACCACCCTAGCCACTCCAATCTCAGCCATGTGGCCGCTCCTGGTCTGGAGTGGTGGCAGCCTCACGGCCCCTCCTGGCCTCGGGCCCCCCCCGGCACCAAACATGGGGCCACTGTGGGTGCTGGTCTCTGCCACAGTCGTTTCTGGTGCCAATATAGCCTCTGGCTGCCATGGCTCAGTGGGTCTGCAAGAAAAAGAGCAGCAGGCTCTGCCAGGAAGGGGCTTGGCCCCCACTGGCAAGGGGCCCCAGCCGCCCCCCAGGACAGAGCTTGGCAAGCTCCTCAGTGAGGGGCTCAGCAGCCCCCTCACCACCCCTCCAGGGGCAGAAAATCTCATCCAGGCCAGGGGGACTGGACCAGCCTAGGCCCAGCCACATGGGCTGAGCAGGGCTGGCCCAGACCCAGCCCGCCATCTCCTTTAAGGCGAGAAGCCAAGAGAGCCTTTTCTGTCTTAAAACGTGTCTTTCACAAAAGGTGTATCCACCCCCCATTGGCTCAGTTATGTGTCGGTATCTAAGACTGGCTACAGACTGGTTTTCCGCTATGTCTGCAGGAAGCAAACAAGGCCCCAAATAGGGAACTATTCCACATCAAAAATTGAATCAAGCTAGGACATTCCACCCCTATTGTGGTCATTTTTCATATCATTAACATAGATGTTATATTTATACAAGTTTACTTCTTTATGGAACATATTCCAAATTTGAAGTTTTTTATATCTGGTACAGGGAACAACACTCTGTCTCTATCTATTATTAATTATGCTAACTTACTATCTGCCTAATATTAGGTACAAAGAGCAACAATTCCACATCATTATTCAATATAATTAAAATAGACTTGCATTAAAATATTTTCTGGATTTCAGGGGCAAACATCACAAATGGCAACTATTCACTTAAGAATAATTGCACAACCTTACTTTGGTACCTTTTGTAGGTGCACTGTGGTAGAGTCAATAGAAACTACCACTACATCTCTTCCCCAGAGCTTCCTGTTTCCCTCCATAAATGGGCAATATGGCACCAAGAATTGAACTTTAATGCCATTTACCATAAGTGGTATAACAATACTTGTACAAATTATTGCTGTTAGCAACAGTCTAAGGCAAAACATTCAAGATCCTGATTTCTGTTCCCTTTCTCATGTGACGAACAACCTTGTGAAACTCACTTTATTCTATTGTGCTCTCATTTACTTACCTCTCATGTAAAACAGTAATACATTTCATTCATATTAAGTACTTTAAAATCCTTATACTAAAGGAACCACAGAAGTTATTTATTACTCTTTTGTGATGTAACAGCTTAAAGTCAAAAAGTATAAGCTATCCTCACATGATAGAAGCTAATATATCACTCCAGCAAAGTGGCAAGAGCTCCTATACTATGAATTGGAGAAGTACAACCGGATTTCACTCTCTCTCAATTGAATAAGACCAACAACGTTGGTGGATCAGTGTGCGGATCAGTGCAGTACTTCAAAGCTACCCAAACAATCCAAATGCCCATCAGTCACAGGAGACAATAAGAGGTCTAGTTAAATTCCAGTAAGTGGTGCTGAGAGCTTTGTGTGAAGAGCTAAAAACTCTTCCAGAAATGATAGCACATTTGCAACTCCTAAGAGCTAGACTGAACAAAGTCCAGATCATTAGTTTTTTAACATATTAATTTTAGCAGAGCTCCTTAGTTTTAATTAGAAGTACATCTGCTTAGACTTCGGAGGGTAGCAGAATGGGACAGGGAGCCTTATGAAAATAATTTTGCCAGGCTACTGGGAGAGGACCCTCAGGCATAGGTCATTCAAATCAATGGCAAAAAAGCAAAATGAAGCAGTCAGCAGAGCTTTCATACATTCCTACTGTATTTAACAACAACAAAAAAATGCCCAACAAATAAAGGTGGCATTCAAGAGGGCAGATGAAATCCTAGATTCACCCTTGAACTCCTGCTGGAGAGCAGCACTGCTGAAATGGACTTGAGTGTCCTGATTGATTGCAAGATGAATATGGAAGCCAGGAGGGCCAATGCTGTCCTGGGTGCATCAGGCACAGCATCACCAGCCAGGCGAGGGAGGGAGGGGATTGTCCTGCTCTGCTCTGAGCTGGGGCAGCCTCACCTTAAGTGCTGAGGCAGTTCTGGGCACTGCAATATAACAACATTAAGCTATTAGCAACCAGAGGAGGGTCACAAGGATGAGAAGCAGCTGATACCAGTCAGTCTGTTCAGCCTGCAGAAGACTAAGGCAAGATCTCACTGTCGTTTTCACCATCTTCATATGGGAAGAGAAGAGGCAAACACTGATCTGTTCTCTGTGGTGACCAGTGACAGGATGGAAAGGAATGGCCTGAAGCTGTGTCGGGGAGGTTTAGGTCAGATATCAGGAAAATGTTCTTCCCCTAGAGGGTGGTTGGGCAGTGGAACAGGCTCCCCAGGGAAGAGGTCACAGCACCAGCCTGACAGAGCTAAAGAATGCTTCAATCAATGCTCTTAGGCACATAGTGTGACTCTTGGAATGTCCTGCTCAGGGCCAGGACTTGGACTTGATAATCCTGATGGGTCCCTTCCAACTCAGTTTATTCTGTGATTCTGTGATAACAGAACAGGGATTTTGTGCCCCACTTTTCCTTCACTAGCAGGAGAGACACTCCTGCATGTTATCACACAACACCTCCTTCTCCATATGGATACCCCTTTACTGAAATAGAAAATACCCTCAGTTTTTACCACTCTCCCACTTTTCCCTGGTTAAGGACATGGACTACTCTGACCATGCCTTTTCCTTAGCTATGGGGTAAGGGCAGAAGAAGTGCATCAAACTTCTTTTCTTTTTGTCCTCACTAACACCTTTTCTTTCCCTCTAATCAGATATGCCTCCCAATTTACTCTGCCAAATCATGGCACATGATACTGGCAGTGCAGGCAGGTGAGCTTTCTACTGTTCAGAATACAGCTTTTTCCTGATATCATGTCTGCTTTCATTATGTGATGCTACAGCTGGTGGTAAATAGGAAATAAATTCTAAGCCTGTGTAAGATAGACTTGAGACTTCTCTATAGAAAAGACTGCAAGATACCTGAGAAGTTTAGTACCTTACTCTGCTATTTTTATGACAGTATAGTAAATATCTTTGAAAATTCTCCTCATCCCCCACTGCCACTTGCCCAGCTACCATCAGAATTACTTTTTGCCTGACTCGGGTGGAGCAAGTCAGGGGAGAAAGTAGGGCAAGGTAGAAGAGCTGTGTGAGAGAAGGGAAAGCAATACCCAATACCCATAAAAAATCTGTTTTTAAATCCCTGGCTATCACAGATAGTGGCTGCTGCTAGCATTTAAGATAAGATTAGCTGGTGTTGCGCTATCAGCACCTCCATATTTTCCCTACAGGGACTCCTTCTGACAGGCTGAAGCTGGAGGCATGTCTGAGGATTAACACGAGCTAATGATTATGCACTAAAGCTTTGGAACTGTCGGACTAATAGGATTAAGCAATACCAGATGCAGGTCCCCGTTCAGGTTAAAAATGCACTTTTTACATTACAAAGTCAGACAGATCCCTTTGAACATGCAATGAATATGGATGTTTTCAATTATCACAGTCTTCCAGGGCTATACGATATGGTAAATTAATCCCTTTAGAACATCGGAAACAGGACAAAATAGCCTTCTTGAAGCTGAAATCCCTCGTTTTAGATTTTCTTTCATGGGGATAAGCAGTGGTGCACCACACATAATTAATCTTATTACAAACAGAGAGAAAAGAGAAATGTATTTAAAAAAAAAAAAAAAAAAA
>VYXF01005262.1:6109-20372 GCA_013397295.1 Polioptila caerulea | reverse complement strand
AAAAAAAAAAAAGGCCAAAAAATTGTTTAAATATTTGAGAAACTAAGGGGTGGGGGAGGTGGGAAAACTTCAAAATCAACATCTCTTAATTATTTTTCACAACAGTGAAAAACGTGAAGATATTGTTCAGCAAATTAGACTATTTTCCTGTCCTTCAGGCAGCAGTAAAACAAAATAAATAATAATATTAAATAAAGTCTTTCAGGAAATGTATTATAAAAATATGAGTTTTAGCAGAACAAAAGGTCTTAGAACACATTCAGATTGCTTTGAAGAAGCAGGTGTGTTTGGACAGTAAGGTGTCTGAAGTGGCGTGAATATGGCTCCTTCAAATTTCTCTATAACATTTGCAGTTTCTGTAAGGGAGAAAGAGAAAGGAAAAGGAAAAGCAGAATGGTATTATATTTAGGCTGACTGAGGCCTCATATTCTTTAAATTTGAATTTTGAATGAAAACATGGAAGCAAAATGATTTGGCAGTAAAAAGTAGTTTCAGGGAACCCTTGATATACTTGGTGGTTTGGTTTGTTTCAGTGGCTTTTGTTCTAAACAGGCCTAGGCTTGAATGAGCACCAGCTCTTCGATCTTGTTTGAATTTTTTTTTTTAATCTGCATGAGAAAGACAGAAAAAAATAGGTCCTTTTGCAAAATCCAGATTTTGAAATTGGATTTGAAATTTGGCTGTTGAAAATTTTATTGTCTTAATACCTGCATGGAACTTATCCCACTGATGATCAGCACTTCAAGGCTGAGTTTAGACTGTGTATGCAGGTTAATGCCATTTAGCTTGCAGGATTGTTTCTCATGTCAGAAATTAGTCAATCGTTCTGACTTTCATTAGAGCTAAAGCTGTTTTTCTTTTACCATATCATATGTATGAAGTTGTTGGAAATACTTTAGAACAGGGCCAGAAACATACCATGAATCAGTATGATTCATGGTGCCTTTTGGAAATAAAAGAAATAAAGAAGTTGGAGCAGATCACTTCTGGAAGCAAATATAAGATATGTTGAAAACTAAAAGCAAGCCCAGACATCAGCTGGAATTTACAAAGATAATGAATACTTTAAATTCAAATAACATGATATGTAAATTCACTTCCAAATTTTAATGTGCTTTATTTCTTAGGAAAAAACCCCACCAACAAACAATTGAAAATCAACCAAAGTTAATTTTTATTTCACTTTATTTTCATTTCCCCTGGGAGTTTACAAAACCAGATAGTTCAATAAATACAGCTGCTTGTAAGAAAACATGTACTATAAAAGCCTTGAACAAAAAGTGATGCTGAGATAAAGGAAAGATTTCTCCCACATTTAGCTGTGTCATACTGCTTAACAGTTTGAAAACTTACAATGTCAGAATATATTTGCTAAGGGATAGGCCCTACCTGAGGACAAGAATTTGATGGTCTGTTTTTTTTAATAGATCCCTCTGCCTATAGTCAAAAGCAGGCCATTTCTCCCTATATACTCAGAAATATGTTCATAGAAAAAAAAAAATATAAATAACACCACTATTTTTATCCTCAGACTGTGACTGATTTTTCTTGTTCTAACCTAAGCATAACCATTGTTTCCATCACTAGGAGAGATGAGAAGAAGGAACTCTTTGAGTACTAAAAACCATCAGAACATGAGCATCAGCATATTAATCATCATAACTAACTGTATGAAGCAATTCCCATGTTTCTCTCTCATAATGATATATTATTATGTAAATACAGGATGACATGATGACAAGAACTTCTTCTGGAGTTTTGGAAATATTCCCCATATCCCAGGCATTTTCTTCATTTGGAGAAACAAAATTTATGTTTTTCGTTCTGCAATCAGAACTTCAGAAAAACCTGGCAAACTGTAAGGACACAGACTGTAGCTGTCCACTGCCATTAACAAGAGAAAAGTGTGTTGTAGCCAGACCCTTTCATTAAAAGTTTCTCTATCTCTCTATGCGTGCAGAGGTTAGTGCTCTTCTGCAGCACTTATTGGCAATGAAATGGCAGTTTGGAATATGGATTTGAAACACTCTTGTCTTCCTAAAAGACAGCAGTACAGTGGAAGCTCTGGTCTTCTTCATCAGCTTCCTAAATACATTTGGGGTCAGCACAGTGTCAGTTATGATTCATCTTGTAAAGCTTTATCAGTTTACACTTGAAACAATAAAACTGATCACAGTGACACACTAAGCTTAGTGACATCTTTTAGTCAGGTCTCTGTAAAGAGGTGAACAAATTAAAACTTTTGCCCTATCCTCTCCTTTTCTCAGTTTGAAGTTCTTCTGGTTACTGTCAAAAATTATTTCTGCACCTTGTTTGCACTGCAGTTCTGGGACATTTTTCAGTGCCATTTGTGGGGCCTTAATCTTTTAACAGGAAATTTTCTTCTAATGACATAACTAAGCACAGAGATATATTTCATCTTCTTAACAGTTCAATGAAAGTTGAGTCTTCTTCTTTTTTTTTGTTTGTTTGTCTTTATTTCTTTTGTGCACTAAAAGGTAAACAGTTTGTGGGAAAGATGAAACAAACTCTCACAGCTGCATTAGATAAAAAATATAATCTGCAAAAAAATCTCCAAAAGAGCCCTTTTGATAAAATGAGTTCATCATATAATGACCACCTTCAGTAAAATACTACTGTGCCTGAAAATCAGGGTAATGTAATAATCTTTAATGTAATCACTTATTGTTTCCATATCTTACTTCAGTCTCTCAGCCTACTCTGATGTTTTCCCTTGTTTAAACTTCATCTCTGTTTAGCCAAAGCACTTGCCTTAAGATTTATTTTTCCTGTACCTATAGAATAGTTCACATCTGCTAAAACTTTTGGGTCTGTTTTGGAGAATTTTATAATTAATCAATTAATAACTGTATCAATTGCAAAAAATAGCCACACTAAGGAAATTGCGTATTTAAAAGGAAAGGATTAGGCAAGCTTAATATTCACCTCACATAGATGACATCACAGTAATTCCACAGGAAATGTAGAAATGAATGGAAAAAATATTTTTTTGTAAAAAGAACTAACAGCCGAGGTACAGTCATAATCTTGAACAAGCAATTCATATTATAGGTAGACAATTAGGTAGATACAGCAAGCTCTCAGAGCAATTAGGATTAGTGTGCAAATCTATTTCATACACAATATTCTGAAAAAAAACCCATCCCTATTTCTTTATACTGATCTATCATAACAGTATGTGTGCAATTCAGTTGGGAAGCTTATTGCTCATCTTGTTTACAATCATCATGTATCCATCACACTTCAGCTTTAGTTCAGGTTATTTAGTCTTTTCATTAAAATACTTTGCAAGTAAACTGGTTTTAAATTATGAGGAAAAAAAAGCAGAAAATAGTGTTTCTGAGACAGAAACACAAATTGTAAAGAAATAAAAACTAGATAAGAAGTCTAAATTCGAACTCCCATCCCTAGATATGCAGTACTTCTTTTCCTTTAGGCTTAATGGGCTACCAACCCTCTACAATGACTTTAAAATATAAAGGTATTGTTTTGCCCCACCAGAGGGAGCCCATAATATTTCATGAATGAAAAAGGGACATAATGAAAAATACATAGAAAAAAAAAATAATGAATTTTATAGGTACAGTAAATAAATATATACATGTGTCTATTTACACATTTGCAATGTATTGCATAGCTTGCCTGAGATCCTGATGCTGATATGAGTTTGACAGGAAGTGCATTTCCCTGAAATAACACCAGGGACAGATATGAACAACTAATCTTTAGAATCAGAGAATCCTAGAATATTCTGAGTTGGAAGGGATGAGCAAGGGTCACAGAAGCTCAGCTGCTGGACCTGCACAGAACCATCCCAAGAAATATACCATGTGCCTTCATCTTTAGAGGAAGACTAGAGAGCAGTTTTATGCTGAACAGAACAAAGACCAATTTGACTTCTATTTAGTATCAATGTAAACTGTGAATAAAATATTGTACATATTAGAACTTACTGAAAGAAAGAGATGACTTTGACTTTGACCTTTCCATAAAGGTTTTAGGGTCTCAGCTAAATTTCAGATTAGTTTGTTTTCTGAAAAGGTGCTACATTAATATTGTATCTGTCACTTTTTCTTTCTCATGAAAGACAGACTGTCAATCTACTATAATAAAGCAAGAAAAACTAGAACTGAGACTTGTATGTGCATGAGCAATATCTAGCAGAGATGTGTCCTCCTTACAGGCAAGGTGAAGCAAGAGTTTCAGTTACTTCTTACCACCCCTGTAATGTGGCAATCAACATGTGAGTCAGGGGCACAGCAAAGAAATGCTGATTGTGACACAGTAATAAATACTGACTGAGAAATTTTATTCTCCTCAGTTGCTCCTAGTAATGTTACAGTCAAGCCCTATCCTTCCTCCCAAAATATTTTCTTGTTCTTGTCTTTGTCTTAATACTTTCCTTACCAATATTTTTGTATGCAGAGAAGGCCAAGCAGAATTTATTTGTATAAACTGGGACTAGTTTCAGATTCCTGCTTTTAGACATGTAGAGTAGAAACTCTGCAATTAGTGCGACTTAGCTCTTTCCAAGTACAACAGTATGGGTTATTTTTATGTAATAAGAAAGTGACATAAAAATGTTCTAGGTTTTGGTGACTTCTGAAACATAAATTCCAACAGTTTTAGATACTCAGCAATTTTTTATGAACAGACCCTAAGCACTTTGTAAAACTGACAAAACTGAATTTTCTAAAAAAGCTAGATTAAATGTATGAAGTAAAAGTTCTAATCACCATGAAACAGAGTCTTCTGCTTTTCAAATAAGTAGGGGTTACTATCAAATAAGCACTCAGAAGATGTATTCTACATTTCATCCCAAGATTTAAATAATACCTCTTATTCAAAAATATTCTCATTATCACAAATATCTAGTTTATTATGCTAAAAAATTTCAGGCTTCTCACGATGCCAGTACCACTTCTAGGCAGTATTAGATATTGTGCACCATTAGCTAGTCATCAGGCCTAGTATTAAACAAAGATGAAGCACGTGAATATGTAAAACCTTCAAATCCAAATCCACTTACAAAGTCTCCCTGTAGTTGTACTCAACTCCAACCTTAACTCAACGATTTAATTTATCATTAAATCACTCATTTAATTTAGTAAAGCTTTAGTTACAAACATCTTGAGCCTTAAGTAATTGCCCATGGTTACTGTTTCTTAATGAACATCTCTAGCCCTCCATTTATTAAAAGGATGTCAAGATGCGTTGTACCCGAAAAATATTAATGTTTTAAAAAGCATAAATAATAAAATATATTTAGATAGCAGAAAATAAACAGATACTTCTTAGCTCTCTGTCAGACTGGTGACTCAGGCACCAAAATTAAGAATTGAAACTTGACATCTTGAGGATAGATGGCAAAAAATGTCTTACATGGTGCAGTGCTGAGCATCACAAAATTTCCTGTGAGGTGGATGGCTCCCAGACTGGATCTAATCTAAGTGACTTACACCTAGACATTTGAGTTTGGTAGTTTAAAATAGGATTCATAATAGCCAGCACACTGACCTTATTACAGGGATCTTTGCTTATCGTGGCAATAGGACATGCCTGGAGAGTGCTCACACAGAGGCCTGATAGGAGTCATGCAGAGAAATAACTTTCTCAGTAATGATTTGATTTAGGTTGTTCAGTCTGTCAGCAGAGAAGCGGCTCTGAATATCTAGAAAATGTATTTTTCTACACATTTTTCTAGGTATCTGGGTTATTTCTACAGAGGAAGGAAGTTTTTGAAGTAAAATCTGAGCATCTGAAAGAGCTCATGCAAGACCGTAATTTGCCCATAAGCATCAAGTTCTGTTGAAGCACAGGCTTAAATATTAACTTTTATATTGTGGAGTTTTTTCCTCCTTTCAGGCAGGAGGGGATTTGACATACAGACTATAGAAAGACTAATTTGGGTTTTAACAACTTGTTTAACAATGCAAGTTCTTGCCTCACGAGGAGTCCTGTTTTACATAGACCAAAAAAAAAATCAATTTTACATACAGTTTTGTTCCTGAGAAAGTCTTATATACTACTTACTCTCCTTTTCTGAAATTGAACTCATTCTTTGTGCATATGTTTAGAATCATTATCCCAAAGAGATTACCTCCCTTTTTAGGGCCACATTATGATCAATTCTTGAAGCCTCTGCAAGGGGAATACTCACTGAACATCAACATGTACGCCCAGGGAATACTCTTTGGAATTCTGCTTGCCTATACATCAGCTACCAGCAAAAGCCTGGTCCACAACAGGAGCAGACTGCTTTTCTAAGAGTCCTGGATAGGGAGCAGGACAAAGATTCCCTGGTCTTAAGTAAGACCCGTAATGAGTGGGGAGGTCTGAAAGGATCAAGGTAGCTTGTAAGTAGGAACTATTTTATAAACTACAGTATTGCAGCCCACTTCTGGCAGTATTGTGCAAGTGGAATAGTGATCTTGGCAAACTGGTGTTTTCATCTGAAGAGCCTTTTTTCTTGACACTGTCATTTGTTATCAAAGTAAGAGAAACTGCACAATAATTATTTTGTTTAGTTGTGTTTTTTTGCATGCAAAGGGAAAAAAATCACAATTGCTGTATTGCCAAAATAAGATGCCAAGATGTGACCCTTTGGATATTTCACAAAGCTTCACAGTTTCATCTTTGCTCAGGTACTGTACATCACACACAATGGCAGTGCTTTGTGGATTTAGAACTCGTAAACTTTTTATACGTTGCAGAGAGGTATATTTACTGTAGGCAGTGGGGAACAACATTTAGAAGACAGTGAAGTAGTAGCTTTGCAAAAACTCCAGACAGCCTCATAAGCGGTAGAACCATCTCTTTGGATCACCACAGCTGAAACTCCAATTTGGGAACAAAAAGCAAAATTCATCTTGAAGCCTGTTATATTATTCTATCCCTGCATGGTGAGACTTTTTCTAGTCTTGAGTACATTCTTTTTTTTGTAGTGGCACGAATAGGCAGAGACAATTCAAGCACTCCTTGAGCCCTTGCAAAAGTGGCAAAGGGTGTCTGGTTTATATATGACATTTGCAATTCCAGAAAACTCCTGGCAAGTCTTTCTGTAAGAGCTGTTAAAAAACCAAGTTTTTGGACCACATAAAGGGTGGTCCTCTAAAGAAAGTATGACTGCTTAAATGCTATTTAAAAAGAGTAATAAAGATTCAAAATTCAGTATAGAAGAGGACTACCATGAAAGTCCATCACAGAGATTTTTCCCAGGACCTGTGTTCAAAAATGATTAGGAAATAACAATTCAAAAAATGAATTGATAATGATGTACAGCAATTGATGGGAAGAAATGTAAAATTACTAAAGTTTGCATAAGAATTTCATATTACCAAGTGACAGGGGAAACCAGATTAAAGTGGGGTGCTAAATAAAAAATAAAGAAAAAAGAGAAAATGTGTGGTCTAAATTAAAATTTACCGGAAGCAAAATGGATTTCAGAGCTAACCTAGACAACTCTTTCAGAAATAAAAAATAAACATGAATGCAAATAACTGTTAGCCAAAAAATAGCAATTAAAACAAATATATATAAAAGCCTATAACAACAATTAAACTTGTGATATCCTATCTTAAAAGATATGAGTCAGATAAACATAGTCAAAAAAGACATAGTCAAAAAAGATATGAGTCTAATAAACAGGAAGGATAAAAGGGATGGTCAGGAGCATGAAATGGTTTCTTTAAAAAGAGTTAGAAAAGAGGCTTTTCACTCTCAGAAAAAGATGGCTAAGAATTTGAGAGCTATCAATGAAATCATTAATATCTTGAAGAAAATGGATAGGTATGGTTGTTCACTATTTCAGATAGAGACAACTTAGAAGGAGCCAAATAAAATTAGCAACCAGTAAATTTGAAATAAATATATGTATTTTTTAAAACAAAATATAATTAAATTTTGGCATACATGAGTGAGGGAAAAACAATTATGAGAAACAGCCCTGAAAACAAGATCACTGAAGGAGAACGAATAAGAAGTGTTGAAGGTGTGGGAGCAGAGATTGCAATGTAACCTGTGGGAAAGACAGTGGTGGAGAAGATATTTCCCTGCAGCCCATTTAGAACTTCAAGGCAGAGCAGGCAACAAAATGAGGAGGAAGGAGTGGCAGACATGAACTCTTATGAACTCACTGCAATACCCATTACCCATCCCATATGCTACTGCTAGGGCTGTGGAGTCAAAAGGGAAAGGAGTTAGGAATAAACAGAGTGAAAGTGAGACTGGAAATAAGTGTGAGAAAGGTGCATCAGGTTTTGTCTTTGTTTCGCACTATCTATCTCTATTTATATTTGTAATAAATTAAAATACTTTTCCCCAAGTGGAGGCTGTTTTATTCATGAGAGTAACTGGTAAGTAATCTGCCTGCCTTTAGCCTACTTGGGGTGATTTTCTTCTCCTCCTCCACTTGGTTGAGGAAGGATAGAGACTGAGAGAGTGGCTGGATTGGTGCCCTGTGGCTGGCCAAAGTCCCCCCCCAAAAAAGGATCTATCAAGGTGTACTAAAAAACACAGACTACATGCAATAATCAGCTCAAAAAGTGTCCGCAGATTGCAGATTTTCAGCAAGTGGAAATGTTCAGAGTAATCTGTGTTCCTCTGGTTCCTTTCTTTTATCTCTAAGTAGTAAGCTTTTGTCCTATCAGTGAGGAATGGGAAAATGGGCTAACTGAACCCCAGGTGTGACTCAGTCAGAAAATAATTAGGCAAAGGCCTTATACCTCTGCTTGACATCAGAACTGTAAAATTTACCAGGCTATTTTATGCAATGAAAACAATCAAACATCTCTGTCAGAATTTTTGAGGTTTGAAAGAAGTTCAAAAACATAGGCAAGTAGATGACTGCAGGCAATATGTTTGGAAGTGACTGTCTATGATGGACACTTAAGTGATAAAAGGTGAAAGTCACACAACAAACTGATGAAGGAATACATTATGTCCTCACATAAGTCTTTCTAAAAGAAGAAAAAACCTGCACCTGGGCTGGGTTTTTAAAATATTTCTCCTCACATGCCCATTTTTCTGCACAGCATGGGCTGATAAGGCTCTACACAAGGCTGCACAATATTGCCACAGGTAGCTTGTCCACACAACATGGATTTGAGATTCCAGTGAGGGCAGCCAAGTGACTGGCAAGTAAATCATCAAGGTGGAGTACATACAAATTCTCTCCCCACTCTTAGTAAAATGTTTAAGAATTAAGTCACTCTACATTCATATATAATTTGTCCATAACACAACCTCAAATACTTCTAAAGAAAGAAGAAAATAAATCAGTACGGAAACAGATTTCAATGTCAAGTATTAAAGGGATAATTATAAACAATAGAAAGGACTTCTTTTAATTATGAAAAATACCGTGACAAGATGTTTTTAAATTATATACAATGGAAAACAAGGTGAGTCACATAATCATACTCCTTTTGACACATAACAATCTTCATCAGTGATCTTCATTCTGCCCCCATGTCAAGCCTGTATAAAGGGGGCAGGCTCCCTGAAATATGTGAACATGCATCTAATCTGGTACATTGAAAATGGTTATGCACTCACAAGAATTGCATCTTTTGAAACCACTCAACTTACTGTAAAACAACTACTTGTTAAGATACAAAATATTCATTGAATATATCTTAATTTAAAATTAGAAAAAACCTGCATACAAGATTAAAGACATCACAGAAAGAATATTTACAATATAACCTAAAATCCCTTCAGAATTTGCCAAATGTAAGATGAGAGAACTGATGTTCAGCATGGTCGTGCTCTGATTAGTTACATACTTGGTAAACGAAGACAAAATATAACCACTGGGGTTGAAGCCAAAATATTAACTCTAGATTTAGGGATTTTTTTGTTGTTGTTTGTCTGTTTGATTTCATTATTGTTACACAGTACAAATTCCATAAAACCTCCAAAGAATTTTTGTCCCATACTTAAGCCTGAAATAAAGGAGTGGACTTTGTGTCTTCTATTTCTTCTTCCTTTATTTTATTATTATTTATTTTTAGATTCTCCTGACAAACCTATGGCATAGCCCAATGGCTCAAATCTAGAAATTGGAGTTCACTGAAAAACGTAACTCCAAAGCAAACATACATAAAATAAATGACCACTACTTCCTTTCAGGGTGCGCAGGAGCCTGGTAGAATATAACAGAAGAACGAATTGAACTAGGTTGCTTTATATTCCTAAAAAATATTTTTTATTTCTCTTGCAAAATAGCATTGCAAAATAAGCAGTATAACAACATTTTATAAGGATACAACTCAGCTGTCATTACTTCCTTTTTCCAACACCTATATATATAATGACTTATATTTTTACAGATGAGTGTCCCGTGAAAAGCTGACCAGCTCGATTTTCCTACCACCATTGCAACTGAGAAGAGTTAGAAAAACTCTTATTTGCTCTTTAAAGCCTCTGGGTAGTAATTTTAACTACTTAGGATAAGACTTCATGTAATAGCTACATAAAGGTAGAACTTGTGAGGAGCACAGGTGTCATGGAGAAAACCTTACATCCCTGCGTGCTTAGATTTCTGTTATTGTATGCCTTAATGGAGAGATAGATTAAATTAATGATTAACTACATGAAGGGAATTTTTATCCTTTTCCTTTTTTCCCAGTAGCTTTCCATGCCTTCTTAATGGATTGTGATTTAATTAGATTGCTAAAATTTTTTCGGAAAGGTAAAATTATATCACATAGGGTAATATTTGCTGCTTGTAAAGGAATCAGGGTTAGAGAACTGGAAGGACCCAGAAAATTACAGGGACTTCATAAAAGATTCATGCGATCAGTGATATAAGCAGCAGTGAGCAGTTTTTCCTCAAATGAGAAAAGATCTCTGTCAGAGAAAAAATATGACCTGCCTTCATGAAGTATAACTTTTGGATCTCGAAAAACTGAATTTAAAGATTTTTTTCCTAGAAAGGAAGTATATCTGCCACTCATATATCCTTCAGTGTCTTTTTTTAAAGAGTGTAAAATTCTATTCAACATTTTTGTCCCCTCTTTTCTGTAAGTCTATTTTACAAACATTGCCCTCACCTTCCCTCTTCATTCTTCCCCCGCCTGCTCTAACTATGGTGGAATTTCAAACACAGCAATCAAACTCCCAGATGAGTCAGATTTGCTTATTGTATTGTACTCACATATGTAAAAGAAATTATGTCATCTCTGTTCTCATTAATTATTGATGTTAAGAGGTCCTATTTAAAATTCGGCTCTTTACTCTTTTTCTCTGACTGTCGGAGAGGGCTTTGGGGGTTTTTGTTTTTTCCTTTTTGTTTTTCTCCCACTAAACATTCTAAACATCAAGAGATAATGATTTCTCACCCTGTAGCTGTTTAAAGAAATTACTCTGTCTTTGTACTTTACCACTTACGTTTCCCTTTTTGACAAGAAATTAAAGCTGTTTTTTGACCACAAGCAATTCTCAGAATTACCAGGTGGTAATTCTAGAGTAAAACCATGCTGTCTAACACTGGAAACAAATTATTTGCATGCCTTTGTGTCAATTTTGCTATTATTATAATTTTATATATTAAATCAACATAACTTTTACAGCATCTAAATAACTTCAGCTCCTAAGTCCTAGTTTCACTACTATTTTGAGGATAGTCTTACAAAGAGACTTAAGCATTGCAACAGGGATTTAGTTCAGTGTATTTCTATTAATACAAAAATCACAAAGAAAAAATACAAAAGATACATGTACATTTCATTTTCTTAACTGAGTGAGATATACACAAACTTATGAAAAATTCTATGGATATTCAGGAAGCGGAATTAAGAATGTGAAATCCAAAAGACTATGCCTTTATTTCAATAGATATAGAGTGTGCTGAAAACTGTTCCCCTTTCAAAACCATACAGTTCTGAAAGTTTCAAAGAAATGAGAAAAATTCATTTTGGCAGACATGGAATAATTTGTATTAATACTGTATCTATCCCAGTCTTTTCAGCTAGGTGTGCTTTTGTACTCTGCATAATGCAGTTCCCTCCCAAAATGTTTGGCTGCAGTGGTAATTACAATTCTGAGCATTTACATTGTTCTATAACTTGTTGCACAGAGATGTAGTTGCTCCATCCCTGGATGGAAGTGTTTAAGGCCAGGTTGGATGGGGAGATGAGCAACATGGTTAAGTGGGTGACATCCCTGCCCATAGTGGAGGGGTTGGAACTACGGGATCTTTAAGGTCCCTTCCAACATAATCCATTTTATAATTCTGTGATGTTTTGAGCTATTCCAAGAATTACACAAAATTATTGACTGGAAAGATGTTTTGTGGGACAGTGCATTCACAAACATGCATTGATGTTTCTAACTGGCAGTTTTTGCTCTCCTTGAATGATCTCTTGTTCTTGAAGTTTGCAATAGTGAAAAAGCATGTTCTTTGCTATTTCTTCCCTAACATTTATTATTTTTTTCAATTTTTATCCTGTTTCTTCTTCTTCATTTCCTTCCTAAGATTAAAAAAATCCTTTTTCAGTCTCTCTAAAGTGTTTTTCGACTCCCTTAACAGACTTCTCTTCATAATAATTTCTTTCATCTTTCACTGAACAATTTCAACTTCTTCAATATCCTTTTCGAGATAGGGAGACTTATATTGCTAGAAAATTGAAAATTTTAGTTGAGGGCCCTACTGCTATTTTCTTTAGAGTGATAACATACTATCTGTATCATTCCCTTTATGTGATTTAAAAGTTTTTAAAGACAAAGGATGAGTAACAAGAGAAGTTTTTCCTTCCTAATGGTTGTGTTTACTTAGAGCAATCAGATAGCTTTAAAGTTTCTCACAGACCCTTGAAACATGTAAGTAATTCCTATGACTTGATACAGTGCTACTTCATTAATCATGTTCTGTTTTGTCTGTATATGTGCTTAAAACATTATATAGGACTTCAATAAGGAATCCAAAGGGGTTCTGCTACCAACACTTACAGTTTAACCTCACTCTTTGCTTGCTTTCTGTTGTCTGGGATTTATCCATGATGTTACATATTTTTTCTCATTGTAGATATTTAGCTTTTATAACAGCCCACAAAGATGACCTCTCTCAAATATTTTCATAAATCTCACTATATAATACCTAATCATTCATCTCTTTCCAATGCTTTAAGGAACTGCTCAAAGCATTGTATTAAGGGACATGAACAAAAAGCAATTTGCACAAAAAATTCCTATCAGAGGATGTCCTGTGACTTTATGATGCTGAATTGTGTCTCCATTTGTCTGTTTAGCCCAAAAATAAGTTTTGCACCTTTAAAACTAGATTTGAGAATGAAGGGGGAGGAGAAGTGGTGGAATGTCTGAGGCGGTTGTTTTCAAAATATAAAGCTCTTCAGTTTTTTCTCTCATGGACTGTGTTGTCCGCAGCATGAACAGCAGGAGAGAGCTCTCCATTGCTTTTAGTTTTTTTTAGCTAGCTGAGGAAAAGAAATTCCCCAGAGTGTGGCTTTTCATTTTCCTGGAACTGATTGGCCCTGCTCTGGACTGAAATCCCACAAAAACCCCAGGAGCTCACATCTGTGGCCCACCAGGACCTGGGACGAGGCCTTTTCCAGAGATCGAGTCTGGTAAGAGACTCAGCTGAGCTGCACCCCACTGTTGCAGTGCATATTTGTTTTAATAGTTTACTGTTAGTAGTTTCATGTTAATGGTCCATTCCGAAGTTCCCCTATGTTTTCCCTTAACTGGTCTATCCCCTAAGTTGTATACACCCCTGACTGGTCCTTCTTTGTATCCCCCCCCTTACCACCAGCACTTTCCCTGTCAGTTATTGTGACCCTACCCTTCNGGTGGAATGTCTGAGGCGGTTGTTTTCAAAATATAAAGCTCTTCAGTTTTTTCTCTCATGGACTGTGTTGTCCGCAGCATGAACAGCAGGAGAGAGCTCTCCATTGCTTTTAGTTTTTTTTAGCTAGCTGAGGAAAAGAAATTCCCCAGAGTGTGGCTTTTCATTTTCCTGGAACTGATTGGCCCTGCTCTGGACTGAAATCCCACAAAAACCCCAGGAGCTCACATCTGTGGCCCACCAGGACCTGGGACGAGGCCTTTTCCAGAGATCGAGTCTGGTAAGAGACTCAGCTGAGCTGCACCCCACTGTTGCAGTGCATATTTGTTTTAATAGTTTACTGTTAGTAGTTTCATGTTAATGGTCCATTCCGAAGTTCCCCTATGTTTTCCCTTAACTGGTCTATCCCCTACGTTGTATACACCCCTGACTCGTCCT
>VYXF01005261.1:139212-151335 GCA_013397295.1 Polioptila caerulea | reverse complement strand
TTTTTTTTTTCTTTTTCACTCGCCTGGTGCAGCTGAAAACTCCGGCCTCTTGTCATCCCGTTGGTAGCCGTCAGGGAGGTCAGCCTGGCTACAACCATTCCAACTGGAATGCATTTGTGGAGTCCCTGGGTCTCCACAAAGAGCCTCCACATAACACTGATGTGTGCTAAAGGCACAGAAAATAGGCTGCTGGTGAACTGTGTGCAACTGAATCACATCTTTAACGCAATTTTTGAGAGTCTTGGTGTCCAAAAATCCCTCAGGTACCTTAGATCAGACAAAATCACAGAATTGCGGAAGGGGTCAGGTTGGGACCATGCAGGGTCATCTGGTCCAACCTCCCTGCACAAGCAGGGTTGTGCTAGATCACAACTGTACAGGATTGCATCCAGAGGGTTCGTGATATCTCCAGTGAGATATCAGCCTCTCTAGGCAATCTGTTCTAGGGCATGGGCACCCACACACTAAAGTTCTTCCTCTTGTTCAGGTGGAGCTTCCTGTGCATCAGTTTCTGCCCATCGCCTCTTGTCCTATTGCCTGACACCACTGAGAAGCACCAGGCTCCATCCTCTGACACATCCCCTTTAGACATTTATATATGGTGTGCTACTGACAACCAAAGAAGGTTAAGTGCCTGATACTGAAAGCATAACAAAACCCTGAGCATTAAATTAGACCAAGACCTGTGTTTTACCTGGGCTGGCTGTCCCATACCTGACCTCCTGACACTGCCCATGCAGACCTGTGTGTCTGAAGGCTGAAGGCAGCTTGGTGTCCATCACGGACCTCTACACACAATGGTCAGGGGCAGGTAATAGGCACAAATCCTGCCCCAAACCCTGGCAGCAGCTGAGTTATAATTAAAAAGTAATGCTGTGTTGTGGGGTTTTTTATAATGCTGCTCTGTATGGGATGGTGAAACGGGCCGCTCCTTCTGGGTGGAGTCACAGTGAAGCCGGTGGAATTCTTTTGTATTCATGCAAGTTTCAGTAATGTGGAAAGACTCTGAGAGGCCAGGGAGGAGGGAAGATGAGGGAGTTCAGAGTGAGAACCATCTGGGGCCGGGGTTTATTAACCAGGGCAAGCACTGCCACAGAACAACAGGGAGCCCCAGACCCCATATCCTTCTGCTGTCAGCAGGCAGCTGCCAGTAAACAGCGACTTTCTTCTCCTCTGATTAGAGAAAGGCCTACATGAACAATAACATCCCTCACTTGTCTGGTTTTTACTCTCATTATCTGTTACCTTCTGCAATAAGTATGTTCCTGAGAAATTTACATGTATTTAAAAAAGAAAAAAAAAGGCAAGAAACTCATTAGTCAGTAATTCCTTGAATTGTGATTTAAATAAACAATTCAACATTATGAGATTTGTGATAAAGCAATGAGATTTGGCAACTCTGAGAAAAAAACTTTGCCAACAGGAGTTATTTAAAATTCCTTTGCAATGCCCAACAACCCTCAACATTCTGATTGTAAATAGTTTGGGCATTCTGTTTAAACTGCATAGCAGATAAAAATCTCATCAAATAGTTCTGCCTTTTAAATAACTTTTGCTTGCTTTTTTTCCCTCCTCTATTTCCTTGCTTTTATTCAGGGAAAGATGTAATCAGTGATGGTGTCTGGTTGTGCATCCAGTTCACTGATTTGTTAGTGTCTGTATGGGTGCATAAATAGAAAGAAATAGCGACCTCGAAAACAAAGCAATCCTTCCGCTAAATCATTTTCTTCCTCATACTCATTTTGACATCTGAATTATTTAGACTTGAAGTACTTCTGCTATATTTCAGGGCAATAATGCTGGTTTCACTCGGGCTAAAAGCTTGCAGCATTAATAGGACACCCAAAGTTGACAGGTGTGAATATTGGTTATAGGAGATTTCTGTTGCTTGATCTTTCTTTCTCCTTGAATGCCCAGGAGCTTGTTCCCACCCTTCCTCTTGACAGCAGTACTACTCTTACCCAGCTAGGCCAATACCACCCATCTTTGACTGGAGTGGCCACCCTTTTCTCCCTACTTCTCAAATTTCTGTCCCTCTTCCACGCAACATGGACGACTGTCTGCTTTCTACTGCCCAGTCCTTTACTTCTCCTTGCCCTGGTGATGCAGCCATGGCTGAGGAGTGCAGTGGAATAGGCAGAATCTTAATTGTGCTCGTGCCTCTGTGTGGGAGGACAGGGTGAGACCAGAGGTATCAGGGAATGCCTGCCTGTGCCAAGACACAGAAAGTCATTCAGACCATGTCAGAGGGGTCATCTCCTTCAGGACAAAGGGGAAGGCTGGGTGGAATGGGCTCGTGACCCAAACTTGTCCCATGGGCTGATTACTTTAAGACTGAGTGAATAATTTACTGAATGGACTTCTGAAACTTTTGCCTATGAAAACAACAGAGCCTCTGTTTCCCCAGTGTTGGTTCCTCTGTTACCTCAGTTCTTCAGTGATTTTTGCCTTCTTTCCCCTGGGTAAACCTTTTTCATAGCTGTGTTGGTTTTGAGCCAGACCTGCTTCTTTAAAGATAATGCCCCTCCTGAATAACTAAGCATTGTTCCCAATTTTTTCCAGTAGTCTGAGAACATTTTAGTTTGTGTGGCCATACATGGATCTATGCACAGTGAGTTTATTTGACATTTCAGAGCTCTTTCATTTCAGATTGTCTATTCAATGGCATACTGAATGTATTGTTAAGAATCTGCTAGCACAAGCAAAAATAGCTTATTTTATCTTGTTCAGTTGAGTCTCGTCTCTTCCAGAATGGGCCTTGAAGTGATGATCTGCAGAGCAAACTGATTCCTCTAGACAGGTCTAGGAGCAGCTGATCTGATCTAATAGTTCACCAGGGCCTAGAAGCTGAGATGTTGTTAACTTTTCATGTCCCAACTGCAGATTTTCACCTGCCCTTAGCTCCTCCATGGTGCTTGCCATATGGTCCATGAGCCACTTCAGCTCAGTAACCAGACTGAAGAATTTTCATTTGGGAGAGAGTGTTCATTTCCTTCTGTGTTAGAGAGTGAACTCTAACCTCATCATATGGAACCATGCCTTCTAAGCATGGCTTTGGTTACAACTAACTTCATGGGCCTGTGGGCTAGTGCGGAAAAGTGAAGTCTTTCCCTTCTCTTATTCATAATTCAGTGCAATTCAGGCCTAGGATTCCTCAAGCGCAAAACCTTTTCTTCCAGCATAATATTGTGATTCCTTGACTTCAGGTATTCCTACCTTTGTTTTCTTTAACTAGAGGATCACTTTAGAATGTGGAAGCTGAGCTGTAGAGAATCTTGCCTAAGAAGCCCAAAGCAGGCCTGTGCTTCAGTTAAAATCTATATTTTTTTTCTGGGCTACAGTGCTTTTCAGCTGTCTTCTAATTTATGCATTCCAGACACTAGACATCAAGGGTTCAGCTGGCAACAGCTGAGTTTACCACACCTTCAAATAAAAAGGAAAAATTCTGACTACAGAAGATACATAACTCCCAAAGGCTCTCAGGACCATGTGTAATAAAGTATTGCAATCACTGTAAATAAAAAGGCAGGAGGATAGGCAAGGAGAGCAAGAAGGAGAAAGGACAGAACAAATACTCATTTCCACTTCCCCTAGATAATGTAAAAATAAAATCCTTTCTGTCAAATATCAACTAAAATAAAAATCAAGCATCTTGAGCACTCTTTGGAAGGATTTCACAGCTGCACTTTGGTCTGTGAAGATGAGAATAATTGCCCCTCATTTATCAAGATGTCTTTACACCATTAATATTTTGAAATGTGTCTTATAAATCATCCATTTCTTATTGCTATTTAAAAAGAAGTCTATGTTTCCCTGCTCACTTATGTTGGATAGTGATTTTAGACCAATTTGATAAGAAAGGAAATGAAAAAGCTGGCTTTGCTTAACTGCTTTAATTTTAGAATAGGTTAAAGGTGAGATGAAAACAGATAATACTATGAGCCAAAACTTATTTTTGGGGGGGAAGGAGTGTGAAACACTAGGATATATGGCCAAAACCAGAGTTTGGTGCGCCATTCCAGACTGTTTCAGCACAGAATTAGCTCTGCTTTGAGCTATATTAAACTTGAGTTACGCGGATTTCTTCTGGTGTAAATTTGGGCACAGAGCCCTGAAGACAGGAAGTCACCCGGGCAGAAAGCTGTCCTTGCTTCAGTCTGCTGGAGGGCTTGTGGGGACCACTGCTGCCTATGAAGTAGGAGGTGTTGAGTGGGAAAGAGATCCAAAATTGGCCCTGGATAGTGAGGGGAGGGAAAATAAAGAAAGAAAGAAAAAAAGAATGTCCTTTGAAAAGGAAAAGCTTGTTTGACAGCTTGGCCACTAGAGATATTCCCAATCCTGCCAAATCTTGTCAGGAAAAAAGGGAAATTTAGAGGCAATTAAATATGAGATTTTTTTCCTCACCAAGCTAAAAGTTAATGCTGACTACTTCATGAAATAAAACATCCAATTAGAAATAATGAGACTCCTGGGGTAAGCCCCCAACACACAATAATTCTGAGCCTTCATTAAGTTAAACTTGTTTATTTGGGAAAAGAAAAAAATCTCATTTTCCTGATGGCTCCTGCTGTAAACTGTTTACCAAAAACTACTGGGACACCCACACAAGCTTCTGTGAAAGCCAGGCTGAAATTTAGAGTTGTTTACTTCCCCTCGAAAAAAAATCCAAGGGCAATGATGACAGCTGCAGTCCCTGCTCTCCCGCATGCTGAATTCCAGCTAGCTGATAGGAGTTGTAATTTACTTAGAATGAATCTCTTGCCACATCTCCCTCATCCTTTTATTGTGCCCCATTGCCTACTAAAGATAAAGCTGTCATCTCTTCCCATTTAGACTAGGTCACCTGTCTTCTAACTGGGTGAGTTCATCTTCTAATCTCCGAGATGCTACTCAGATTTTTACCTGCTTAAGGCAACTTCCAGACATGTTTTCAAATACCTGCAGCTGACATCAGCATCAGCTTCTGTCCTGAGATTCAGAAAGAGCAGAACACCCACCAGAAGCAGAGGTACCTGGCTTAAATTAGTTGTGAAGACTGAATTCTAGGATAAAGATAAAATGGAAGATTTATTTAGAAACTTACATGAGGAAAAATAAGTGGTTTCTCTCCTAGCAGTTGGAGATGGGCAGAGGTAAAACTCCTTATGAAAGAAATGTCTTGGGAGAGCTGAGGAAAGTTTTTACTGGCAGCTGAGAAAACAGTAAGATACACTATTCCAAAGCAATTACAGAATTACTTATACTCAGCAGCCAAATAGGATCCCACGGGACATTATGAAATCTAACAAACTACTGACAGTGCTGGTTCCATGTGAGTTGAGGGGAGAGTTCATAGCTATTAAGCCTGGGAAAGAATACAACCAGAAGTGGTCTGTCCTTTGTGAAACAGGCCTTTCGTGGATCTCTACTTCAGGGCTCTGCCATTTATTTGGATATTAACATATCATGCAGACAGAAACTCTGCTGTCATTTAGGTGTTGGCAGAGTTATTGTGTCTGTAGATGAGTTGTTCAAGGGTTACTGGTAGGCCAAGTGAAGAGTTGTTTCTGTAGTTTTGATCCTCCACAAACTTAGGTACTGAAAGCCCATTGAAAAGACATTCTTCAGTAGTGACTCGTGGATGCTTTCAGGTAGTCAACAGAGCTCTTTAGAGAGTCTCCTTATCTGCTTCCAAAAAGGATGAAGCCACTCAACAGCATTGTCACTGAACCATCAGAGACCACAGTCTCAAAGGCCAGGCTTCGTTCTGAGCCACCTGATCCAATTGAAGGTGTCCCTGCCCATGGCAGGGAGTTGGAACTGGATGGTTTCTAAGGTCCTCACCAACCCAAACCATTCTGATTTCTAAGATGATTTCTATGCTAAGTTCACACCAGACTCCCCTCCAGTGGAAAAATTCTAACTACAGCTCATGTTTACTCACATCACATCTCCTTTTTAGCTCAAACTGCAATACAGTACTGACATAAGATCATCAAAAGCCATGCAGTCTTACCATGCCACCTTGTGCTAGATAGGTGGCAGTCAATGAAAGTAGTCTGACAAGAGTTCATACATGATTAGGATAAATGTATCCCTGATATCCAGGGTATTTTGAAATTATTCTGGGATTTTTCCCTGTTTAATATGAACTTCTTGTGCTAGGACTTGTTTCTTGTGCCTTGTAAAGGCACAGAACCTTGCTCAGCTCCTTGCTGCCTGTCAAAATTTCATATGTTGTGCAAATGACAATGCCAGCATTGGAAAATGCTTCGTTAAAAGCCACTTTGTCGGCATGAACTTGAGCACAGAAGGCATATATACTAAATGCATACTGGAATACAGAATATGAAAAGCAGCCAGTACAATCTGTCACATCTTTACAGACCTCGAAAAGTGTCATGACAGGAGAATAATTTACATGTTTTCATTTCTCTTAACCCCACCAAATTTGTTTCATAATGCCTGCCTTGCCCTGCCCCCATCCCAGTAAGAGCTGTGTAGTCACTACAGCAGGAGAGAATGTGGCCAGGCTGGGATCGCACGTATTTCTTGTCCCCAGGTGCTTCATAAATGACACTTAGGTTATCTGGTAATAAAGCTGGGAATGAAAAGAATGCCATAGGAGTGAGTTATAAGCATTTGCAGGTAGTGTGGCAAGGAGTTCACCTCAAGGAACCCTCTTACTCAGTCGCTCGCTTCTTCCCCCACAGTATCCTTTGCACTTCTAATTCTCACTTGTCTCTGATTTTTTTCTGGTTACTCAGGGCCTGAGTCATACACCTTGAAATAACAGTCACCCTCATTTCCAAATTCAAGGCTCAAAGACACATGAACAATTATGGTACTTCAAGAAATCAAGGTCCAATTTTGCTAAGGGTTGACCTTGTGGAGTACTGAGGGTTTTTTCCCTCAGTTCAATAGCATGGCTCTCCCTGTGTTTAACTTTGGGCTTTGGGCTCATTGCTTGCAATTAAGAATGTATTTAAGCTGTTTGGTAGATTATGGCCTGAGTATACTGTACCTGGCAGGTTTCTCTGTCTTGCAGAACAGAGTACTCAAGAACACATTTGTGCTAGGACTGCTCAAGTACATTTATTCTAGGTGCTGATAACTCTGCCAAGTGCTTCTGCCTTCCAAGCTGTGACATTTTGTCCTTTAAAACACAATGTAGTTCTACTGTTCTTTGAGCATTTTCACAAGAATGGAAGTGCATTCAGCACGGATACAGGCAGGATGTTTATAGAATCGTAGGCAGTTGGATGAACTATTTGGGCTGCTTCTGATATGACCATTCCACTGGCACTGTAGAGTATCCTGCCACAGTCACCCAACAGCTCCAACCCCCTGCCCGGCCAGTGGAGATGACAAGTTAGTGCTGGAGATGGCACCGTGCTGTGCTTTTCCTCACAGCTGTACCTCTCTGTTACATGCCAGCAAAATCAAACAATCTCGTGGGGTAAACACAGAGCACAGGAGTGCCTCTGCAGTAGTCCCAAGTCCAAACAGATATCTGGTACATCAGGGTGAGCCTTGGGTGTGCACCGGTCTATCCTTTTGCCTCACCCACTTCTTTGCAACTTTGATTCATGGGAAATATACTCAGGACAAAAGACAACCATGACACATTCCTCCAGACCCCCCAGCAAAGAACATAATGTTAGTATTGCAGACATGCATTCTGCATGTAGTCACATGTCTTGTGTTGGTTTAGGGACCTTAGGCCTTCTTTCTCTCTTAACTCACAGTACCTGTCTTTATATATTATATAAATATATATAATACAAGTTTTAGAATTTATTTTTCAGGAAATGTATTTCATAAACAGGCTTGCTTTTGTCTCTGTTAAAAGGCTATTCTATGTCTATGGTATTTCTACTTCTCTCAGGCTATCAGATGCCTGCAAAATTGTCCCTTGCTTATGAGAGACCCACACAAAGCTCCTGGCTTGTGAATTCACATGTGCCATTGGTTCTGTCCTCTTCCTAGACAAACAGTTGCCTCTCTCTCACCAAAACAGACAATCCAGGTACTGAGGTACAGTCTCAAAACTAAAGACCATGCCAGACTCTGCAGAAATAAAATCCTAAATCCATAATCCTCCCTTCTCACCAAGCTCCTCTTCCAGGCCTGAACATAGGTACTGAGAAAAAAAAAAGAAATTATTAATTAAGTAGTAGCCTAATGCTACAGAACTTTGTGAACAAGAGGAGGACTCAACACAGATTTTAAAGATTGTTTATGCAAGGAAATTATATTGAAATTCTGTTCGGACACAAGCAGTTAGGAAAGGTTTCAGAGTTTGATACATTCTGCCATTAAAACTTAAAACCTTACATTTCTCACAGAGACTGTAGATTTGCCCTTTTTTTACTATGATTTTAGTGTCTCTTTGTTGCAGTCCTTATTACAAGTGTTTGCTGTTAATCTCATGTGCCCAATTACCTCACAGCTTGTTTTTATGAAAATAAAATGCTGTGGTTAGTTTCAACATCTGAACACCAGCAGTAGGTTAGCTGGGGAAGCCATGCAATGTCCCTAGTTTCAGACTGACCTCTGGCACCCCTACCTCCTGCTGGAACAACATCACATGTTCACTTCCAAACACCTGATGGGCACTAATTTTCCAGAAGTAACAGTATGTAGAAAGGGAATCTAACTCTCAGTCACACCCCATTTCCTCTATCTTTTGGAGAGATTACAAGCTTCCATTAAGAGAAAAAGAATTGAAACAAGTCCTTTCCAGTTTGAAATTTCACACATGTAGAAGGATATGCTAACCAAAGTTTCCTGAAAATAAAATGGAAAGTGATGCGGAAGCTGAAGTAACTGCACGTGCTATATTCAAAGCCAGACTGTGAATGGATTTCTTGAAATATCAAATTTTAACAGTAGAAAAACTGTCAGAATGCATCACATGTGAACATAGACATTGCAGTCTGCAGACAGATGAATATCTGTTATGAGAAAAACAACCCAACTGGCATGTAGAGAAATGCTTGAAGCTTCCTTTGTTATGACTACAGTAAAAATACACATCTATTTTCCTAGAATAACAAAGCATTCATTCTCTCTCCGGCTTGGAGCTGTTTTGCATTTGCAGCATATTATTAGCAACTATACAAATATCTTGTACTTTAAAAAAATCAAAGAATTTAGTAAGTAAGGAGAATTAATATCTTGCCTATAGCCCTGCCCCTGGAATTATGTAGTTTGCTTTAAGGAGTCACTGGATTTACAAACTGTAATCTATGCTGAAAGCGAGGACTGGTACCCAAGACCTCAATTTCTCAGGGGAGCACTTCTATNCTTGTACTTTAAAAAAATCAAAGAATTTAGTAAGTAAGGAGAATTAATATCTTGCCTATAGCCCTGCCCCTGGAATTATGTAGTTTGCTTTAAGGAGTCACTGGATTTACAAACTGTAATCTATGCTGAAAGCGAGGACTGGTACCCAAGACCTCAATTTCTCAGGGGAGCACTTCTATAATTAAGGTACAGAATTGGGCTTATTATTGCTTGTGCTTTTCCTGGCTTTGTGATTCTTCATTGTTTTGGGTTTTTTTTGTGTAGAAGTCTCTGCTATAGGTAGGGATGGTCATGCAGCTTAGCCTCCTGGCTCTGGCTTAAGGTCTCCTTTTGGGAAGGGAACTGCAGGTTTGAGCAGTGTCCCTCTGAGGAAAAAACCCTCTTTTTTCTTTGACTGGGTTTATTGGGTCTGACTGAGATAAAGTTCCTCTTTTTTTCCTTAGCAGACCTCACAGTGCTGTGGTTTTCATTGGTAGCTGGAAGGATGTTGATACCACATCGATGTTTTGGCTCCTGCTGAGCTGTGCTCTCCCTCTAACATTCCTTCCCCCATCAAGGGGCTGGGAGTGGGAAAGTTCCTGGGAGGGGACACAACCAGGCCAGCTGATCCAAATTAACCAGAAGGATATTCCATACCACATGGCATCAAGTCAGATAAAAAAGCTGAGGGAGAGAGGAAGAAGTGGGTTCATTTGTTATTCCAGAATGTTTGCCTTCCAGAGAAACCAGTATGTGTGCTGAGGCAAAAACTTTCACCTGTTTGGTTTTCCTTTGCTTTAGTAAATTGCCTTATCTCAACCTACAAGATGTTTTCCATCCTTTTGTCTCACTAGAAGGGGGAGTGATAGAGCAGTTTAGTGGACACCTGCCACCCAGTCAAGATCTAAACACTACGTCATTGTATTTCCTTTCCTTTCTATTCCTTTACCTTCATTTCTTGATGTCTCATTTGATTTCCATTCACAATTTTTTTTTTTCATTAAAGGAAATGAAATCTCAAAATCATAAAACCATGTCATGAAGTTTCTGCTCATTTCAATGCATTCCTTTCTTTCAATTCCTTTTCATTAGTTCTGCTTCCTTTTTTTTTCTCTTCCTTTTCACTAGTTTAACTTCATTTCAGAATTTCCATTTCATGTCCTTCCTACCCTGTCTTCCCATTACACTTCCTTCCTTGATTTCTCATTTAATTTCCTTTCATGAAATGAAGAATTTCATTTTATGCAAGGAAATAAAATCTTGAAATCAGAGAAGAAAATGAAACAAACAAACTGGAAATGGTACATGATGAAATCAAGAACAAGTGAAAAAAAGAAAATTTGGAAACTGAGTGAATACAATGAAATAGGTTGGGATGAAATGAGGGGCAGTAAATAGGACAGAACATGGCCAAAATTATATCTTGAAATCAGAGATCAATGTGAAATGAAGAGACTGGAGAAGAAATTGATGAAATTAAATGGTAAAAAAAAAATAAGTTCTGAACAAAAGTGGAATCTTTTAAAGGGAAGAGGATGACATTAACTGCAGTGAAATGGCCCCGGACTTGCTGAATTGATCCTCCTTGAAATCATGAGATTTTGTTCCGCTTCATGAAATGAAGAATTCATGAAGAGCAATGAAATCTTGAAATCAGAGAATGAAGTGAAATGGAAGTACAGGGAAGGAGATATAATGACATGAAACAAAATTGGAAAACCAGAAAATCCTGAAATGAAGTGAAACCAATGAAAAGCAATGGAAAGACAGGAAGGATATCAAAATGAGTGAAAACTTCATGATGTGGTTTTCAATGAAACCTCGAGATGTCCTTTCATGTAAGGAAATGAGAAATCAAGGAATTTATAGAAATGAAAAGACAGGAAAGGTAATATAAAAACATGAAATGAAATTGGAAAATGTGAAAATTCTGAATGGAAATGAAATCTTGAGGTTTCCTTGACAATCATTTCTTGAAGTTTCTGCTCAATTCAATTGTCTTCCTTTCTCTTCAATTCCATTTTGTTGTTTTTTACTTTACTTCAGAATTTTCCACATTTGACATTTCATTTAATGTCATTTGTATTGGTTTCACATGTCACGGTTTTTGGTACTGAGGAGCCACATAGGTGGCTTTTGTGAGAAGCTGCTAGAAGCTCTAACCATGTCCTGCAGAGCCAGTCCCTGCTGGCTCCAAAGATGGAGGTGCTGGTGTTCAAATCTGGGCCAATTAGAAATGGCAGCAACACCTCTGTGATAACTTACTTAAAAAGAAATCTAAACAAAGGTGGTTGCACAGTTTTAGTTGTGACTAGAGAAGAGTGGAGTAAGGACATGTGAGAGGACAACTCCACAGACACCAGCGTTGGTGAAGGAGGGGCAGGAGGTGCTCCAGGTGCCAGAGTCGAGATTCCCGTGCAGCCCCTGGTGCAGCCCATGGTGAGGCAGCTGTGCCCCTGCAGCCCAGGGATGATCCATGGGGGGACACAGAGATCCACCTGCAGCCAGTGGAGGAGCCCACGCTGGAGCAGGTGGATGTTTGGGAGGAGGCTTTGGTCCAGTGGGAGACCTGTGCAGAGAGACACCCAGGTCCCATGCTGCAGCAGCCTGTCCTTGGAGGACTGCACCCCCTGGAAGAGTGACCCACGCCACAGCAGTTTGAGGGGGACTGTTGCCCATGGGGAGGACTCACATTGCAGCAGGTCACAAGGAGCTGCTGCTCGTGAAATGGAGTCAGAGGAGTTCACAGAGAACTGTCTCCTGTGGGAGGGACCCCACGATGCAGCAGGGGAACAGCTCCTGTCCCTGAGAAGCGAGAGAAAAACCACAGGTGATGAACTGACCAGACCCCCATTC
>VYXF01005261.1:85868-139101 GCA_013397295.1 Polioptila caerulea | reverse complement strand
TGGAGGACTGCACCCCCTGGAAGAGTGACCCACGCCACAGCAGTTTGAGGGGCACTGTTGCCCATGGGGAGGACTCACATTGCAGCAGGTCACAAGGAGCTGCTGCTCGTGAAATGGAGTCAGAGGAGTTCACAGAGAACTGTCTCCTGTGGGAGGGACCCCACGATGCAGCAGGGGAACAGCTCCTGTCCCTGAGAAGTGAGAGAAAAACCACAGGTGATGAACTGACCAGACCCCCATTCTCTATCTCCCTGCACAGTTGGTGGGGAAGAGGAAGGGGTTGGGGCAGCTAAGGTGTTTTTTCGAGAGCTTCTTCTACCTCTCATTATCCTGCTCTGATTTTATTAGTAACAAATTCACCTTTATATCTCTAAGTCATGCCTATTTGGCCCTTGACAGTGTTTGATGAGTGACCTCTCCAGGTCCTTATCTCAACTCATGAACCCTTGGTTAAATTTTCTCCCCTCTATCCAGCTGCAGAGGGCAGTAAGTGAGCAGCATCCAGCCAGTGTCAACCCACAAAAACTGGATATTTAAACCATTGCCTATTTTTCCTTGGAGGCCACTTTTCAGCAGGACACATGTATTTCCCAGGGCAGAGCTAGTTACCTGAATCTAGAAACAAACGAAAAGAAGGAGAGATCAAAAATTGTTCCAATCTTACACACAGCGAGGTCTAAATATGAGAAGAAGAATCTCAGCTCTTCTCTGCCTTGTCGTTCTCTCTGGCTGGTTTTAAAAGATGCTGCTCTCCCACATTCAGAGGTTTTGTTGGTAGACAAAGAATGCACCACTACCTAACCTTCTCAGCTTCTGTAAGGGGAGAGAGATGCCTAAATCAATCTCATGAATGAAAGTCTTTGGGTACCTGCCTGGAGATGAAATATTCCATCTTTAGTCCCTTGTGAATCCTCCCCTTTTGTTCTTAGTGCCTAGGTTCAAAAACTCACCTACCATGAATGTTAAAAAACTAACAGGCTGTTAAAAATGCAAAGTAGCTTTCTTCCTTTGTTTACACCATCAGATAAATGTTTGTTCCCCATCCTTTTAATGAGATGGACTTGTCCAGTGGTCTGATTCAGAAAACAGATTCCCAAGGGAAAAACTCTCAGGACAGGTTAGATCTTAGTTAGGTCAGCTCCCTGAGCATAGTTTGTCTTCTGATTTCACTGGCACCAATGCTATGGAAAATATAAGACCAAACATGCAGGAAAAGAAGAAATGTGTGAGTAGGGAGGGAGGAGAATCAGGCAGCAGTAGCCCAAATTTAGAGCAGCTTCTGCTGTGTTGGAATCGTACTCCTAAGTACAGTTTGGCCTGTTATCTGCCCAGTGGGTTGCCATCATCCATACCTCCTGTAAAATAAATCTGTTTGAAATGCACACTGAGTCCTAAAATAAATTAGGTACCACTCATCGTAGGGTTTTGAAATTAAAAAAAAAAAAAGACTTTGCAATGAGCAAGGCACAAAGGTGGGGGTTCATGCGATGCTGAATGCAATTTAACAGTTTGCTGCTGCTCGTTTGGAAGGGGGCTGCTCATCTTTTTTTGTCCTGCATTTCCTCCCACACAGGCACATGCCATTAATGCTTTCCTTGCACCAATGCCAAGTTTGTCTTGCACTTAGTTTTAAGAGTGGGTCAGTTTATCTCACTATTTGCATCAGAAAACAAAGCCAGCAAAAAAGTGAGTGATCTCCTGAGCTTACGAGCTGAGTCAGCTTTCTTGGTCACCTGGCACGTTCTGCTGAGTTCCACACCGAGCAATTCCGTGGAAGGAGCAGGAGGCTCTGATGAGAGCAGAAGGGTGAGGAAGATAGGAATAGGATCACAGCCTGTCGGCAAGACCAAGCTGTTAGGTTGGTCCAGTTTCCTGCCAAATTGCAGCCCGGCTCTTCTTGGGCCCTGCTATCCAAAACATATTATTAAATACATGCAACTCTTATATCAGAGCCCTGCCAAACTTTAACTGCTTTGCACTGTGGGCCAGCTCAGTTTGCAGATCCTTGTGGATTCAAGAACCAGCCTTCTTGTTGGCTCTTGCTGGCAGCTTAGGCAAGTTGTGGAACAGTGCTGCAATGTGCTTCCCCTCCAGGAAATTCTGCATACTAAGGGAGCAAGCTAATTATGTGCTTGAAACTTCTGGAGAAGTATCACCAGCTCCTGGAGGGGAGCAGCAGGAATCCAGATGCTAGGCAACAATAGTAGGAAATGCTTCGATGAAGCCTGCGTTGAGTAGGGAAGAGTGTCACTTAAATGACAAAATACCTACTTGAGAACATCCTCTCTTTGAGCAGCAGTCTAGTGATTCCTTTGTTAAGAGGACTTGACATTTTGTTCACTGTCAGGTCACAGGTTTTACAGGCAGCTATCATAAGGGGGCCAGCCTCTCTCAAGAGATTTACAGATCTGTTTCATAGGTCACAGCTCTGGCCTTTTCCTGTTCCCCAAACCAAAATGATTTCAGTTGGCCAATAGTCAAGAAGAGGGGAGAGCTCTTTCGCCCCTGAGGAGGAGCAGGATACAGTTTGAGTAATTATAATCTACAAGTCATGCACATTCTTTTGAGAGAAAAACAACTAACTCTGTCCCTGAACCCTGGACACCCAGTTAATTGTATCCACTCAGAGCAACTGAGACCCACTGGGATTTTGTGGAAGCTGTGTTGGAGACATAGGAACTTCTCGTCTCCTCCCACGCATGAGCTTTCCAATATCCTCCACAGCGAAGTCGATTTGCTTCAGTGAAAATTCCTCTGTGCAGTACACACAGCAAGTTCCTACCAGCAGCATCTGTTGCTGAGCTGTTGTGGAGTATGTAACGGAACCATAGGAACCTGAGACCCCAGATTATTCCTCACAGAATCATTTGATTTATGCTGCCAAGATCTGGAAAGAGGATGTGTGCACTTTCTGACAGAATTTGGAAAGTGCAGGTATTTCAGAAACATAGCTGGGGATTTCTGACGAGGATGTGTCCTGAATTTCTTGGCAGGGGTGAAAGAAGCAGGTCTGAGTCACTGGTGGTGCAGCAGAGCTTCCATATTTTCATTTGTGAGGGCGGTTTTATTTTGTTCTTCCCACACTTATACCGCAGTGTGCATGGTCTTTTACACCCTGTTTCAAGATCTAGATGTGCAAGGGAAGATGATTTGCTATGGCTGCATTCAATGCCTCATGTGGAGCCTACTTTCTGAGAACACACTTGCCTTAGGCTTGTGGCATGAGTCTTCAGATATGCTTAGCATTAGCATGTGGTTTCTAGCCCAGCTGAACTTTGACAATTGAGAAAGACATTGTGTAGCAGAATCAGACTTCTGTGTTTATTTCTTTTTAGCTTCTATGGAAATTATGATGATGCAGTCTTGCTCTGAGCATATGTGTGCTCTTGTGTGTCTGTCTGTCCTCCCTCTGCAAACAACCTCTGAGCGCAGCTTTATTCAGAGACAGCAGTTTCAAATATACTGGGTCTATGCATATATCAGGACAACAGTTGAAGATAGCAGGGGGAAAGCCTACTGCCTTATATGGAGGAAAAGTATACCATCAACCCAAGCCATCTTAGGTAAAAGGAATCTACACAGGAGAGCAACATTATATATCCCACCCTCATAAAGAGTTTTAATCAGAGGTCGCACCATTATCAGATGGTGGAAGATCCACAATAGCTGAAAATGAGTTGGAAACCAAGTTTCAATTGCTGCATGGCATATGGAAATACTTGATTACTTAGGTGAGTAAAAAATAAATACTAATTTTGTCTTCCACTCTTTCCTGCTCTGTTGCTTTGCTTCTTTTGCTGCAGGCCAGTAATCTAGAACCAGATCCTGTGTGACCAGGAAGTGGGGGTTGATAACTATGCATTCAAGGCTTAATTTTACGAGTGTTCATGAAGCTTATAAATTTGAACGAGGAATATTTTACTTCTCATGGTCTTGTACATCTCATCTTTTATCCTATGTTGGTTAGGTGTGAGCAAGTCACTGCATGTTTGGTACTTCCTTTGCTGAAACTATAAAATATATTACCCACGTATTTTTTCCTATAGGTGAATCCAAAGGCTCTGTTGGAGAAAAGCACAATAAAACTCTGCTAGCTTTGAAATTCTGGTAGGATTCTGGCTACTTTCAACTATTCATATATCTCCTATCCTGTGGTGAGGGCCTTACCTCCCCCAAATCAAATCATTTACAAGACCAATTTTCTGAATCAGGACATAGTGAAGAACTAACAGAAGTATAATATAGATTTCAGTTGCCAAAAGAAATAAACTCAATGTTGTAAAGTGCGTTCCCAGTGTGTTTTACTGTCTGTCTGTGTCTCAACCACAATGTGCCAAACCCTGAAGTATGCAAGTAATTCTGGGCAGATAAATAGCCACCAGATCTTCAGAGGTCTGTGGCTTCACAGAATAAATGCATATGACTGTACAGAGACTGCTGTTGTAATAATTCCTAATCATATTTTAGTTTTACATCAATGGTACAACATACTAAGTCTATGCCTTCATCAGTATGAGTTATTCTGATGACTTCAGCACATTTATTCATGCTAGAAGCCAAATGCACTGCTCTCCCTGTACTGGTGAGGGAGATAGTAAACATCCCTTGGAACTAGAATTTGAGCATCCAGACTATTAAGCTGGAAGAAGGATCCTAGCAAGAGCTGCTGTGAGAAGGCTCTCCTGACACTTGTGCTAGGGTGTGCAGCCCTTGCCCAGACAGCCCCTGGATGCTGTGTGGCAATCAGTCACGGACCAGTGCGCAGCTTGGCTGCAGCCACCCTGCTTGGGGAGATAAGAGAGTTTAACAAACTGGGTAGTCACAGTGGCCCTCAGCGGGCTCATAAGCATATTTAATTTGCTAGCATAGGCATAGCCTTAACATCCTTCAATTGATAAAATGAATACAGCTAATGTAAATTAGTGAGTCTAGAAAGCATCTCCTTTAAAGCCTGGCTATTTGCTACCCTTGCTTATCCTTTTTGTTCTTTGAAAGATGATTTTAACGTCAGTTCCTTCTTCACCTTTGAGGCCTAGCTGTCAGCATTTCCCATTTCTACAGCTCACCCTTAAATTAAGGTAGACTCCTTATGCTCCCCTGAGCAGCAGTGGTGTCAGCAAGTACTGCAGAGGCAACGCAGAGCCAGAAGGAAAGTTCTGAACTCATCTTTGGCAGATTTAAAAACCTGTCATCCTTCAGTGCAAGAACAAGCCTCTGTAAGTGAGGATTATCTCAGAATGCATTTTACATTAAAATTCAAATGCTCTCATAGGAGGAATATGCTTTCCTTCTTTCCTTTTTTTTTTTTTTCTGAAAGGAAAACATTCTAGTGCATATTTTGATTACTGTTCAATCTGCTCCTGATAAAAATCTGTGGAGGAATACTCAAAATAACAAAATAATGTTTAAATGGGGCAAAGCTTGAGTAATTAAGAAGTGAAAATATTTTTTTCATTAGTCAAGAATATATTAATCAAGAGTTTTAAACGTGTTAAAACTTGCTCCTTAGTTCTTAATTATTTTTCACTCCCTTTCCTTGTTGCTTTTGTTATATTGTCAAAGCCTAGAGGCCCAGTGCTGACTGAGGACTAGGGTCCTCATTGGGCTCACACGTAGAACTTAATGGGTTTATCTTTCTTTCAAAATGTTTGCTCAACTATGGTTATTACTCAAATGATGCAAAACTGTGACTATATACTTAGAATTATCCTGGACAGATGGTTTTGAATCAGTTCACTGTGTTTGGTTTTAATAAATTACATGTTTTAATTAACTAAAATCTCACACAGAGGTTTCCCTATCAATTTTCTGTAGGCTTCCTTAGCCTTTTTAATTGTAACAGCAGCCATTTCACATTCAGATATTCAGAATATATATATTAACAACATCTTTCATGGATAATTTTGAAGCCACATGCAAATCAAGTGCTAATAGACAAGTAATTATTCTCCTGGTGCACTTATCTGATTATGAAAAAAAAGCTGACTTTGTCAGCATTCCTTACTTTGCTCTAAAATATTATTACTGTTTTACAGTGGAAAGCAGGAAGAAACAGAGTTTAATCCCTAATATTTTAAATCTGATATGAGGCAACTTGTACCTTCCAAGTGTGTCTAAAATTGTGGGACCAGAGACCTCAGTTCCCAAATGTATCCTGGCCACATTTTAAAGACAAATGAGGATAAGTTTCAGATGTACCATTTTCTCCCCCTTCCTGCATCCTGTTTTTCACTGGAAGAAAATTCAGGTGTATGGGAAATGAAGGCTTTTCAGTGTGGTCCAGTTGGTCTCCATCTGAACAGGCACAGGATCTCAGCAGCAGTAAGGACAGGTATGGGGAAGGACAGAGGAGGGATACACTCTGAAACCCTGCACATTGCTTTTTACAAGTGACAGTAGATACCCAGAGTGAAAAACTTCCATTAGCACTGGGGTTAGAGAAAGGAATTTGCTGGCGAGTATGTGACTTAGGAATTTTTCTTTTTTTATTCAGGGTTATGGTCTTACTTCAGCATCATTCTTTCCCTCATTACTGTTTGATTGCTGCTACAGAACCACTCTGGATACCATGATTCTACATATTTATATTACAGTTGCAAAATAATACTCTGTGCAATTTCAACTTTCATTTTTAGAAAGAACCTTGTGATATTAAATGTGAGAAACCAACAAATTTCCTTCCTATGATCAGTTCATCTGTAACCTCTCTCTACAGCCACATTTTCACTGTACCAGATACTCACTTAGAGATTACTTTTTTTCCCAGATTGTATTTTCATTATTAATCTTCCTCTATGAGATATATTTTAGTTTCTCTGCAGCAGACTGGCATTTTTTCTGGGATGCTTCAAGGGAAACTAATTTACATGAGGAAATTGCTTCCAGGTGATCTATCTGGGACAGTCAAAAAGTCTGCATACTCTATATTTGTTTTGTAGACATATTTTCTACTTTAACACATCACCTCTGGCTCACAAGCATTTTGCCTCCATGACCAGTCTTTGCCTTTCTCCTTGTAAGTGAGCAATAAATTTATGACTGCCAATTGTGGCATCCAAGAAAATTGGGAGGGAAAAGATAATGCAAACTTAACAACTGGAGACTGAAGGGGACTGCCATGGGCCAAGGCTGGCTTATAACTCTGAAGGAAAAAGTGCTAAGGGACAAAGACCGGTCCCTTCTTTGCCTGGAGATACTGCAAAGGACTGCTCAGAATGTCCTTCCTTCCTGAACAAGGTCAGTCTTCTCCTAGGTAGAAAACCTGTTTCTTATCTGCCATGTCCCAAGCTGGACATGCGAAATACTTCATTTGCCACAGAGGTGCTCAGCATCAAGTCAAAGGACACCATGCAAAACGCAAAGTGGATTGAACAAAAGCAGTTCCAGCAAGGAATTTACTGACTCATACTGCTGAGACATCCTGCTTTGTTGACTGACACCCAGATTCAGAACTACATATTTGCTGGTCACAAGACAGGCAAAACATTGCATTTCTGCAGAAGTCCACTTTCCTCTTCCCATGCAGCCTTGATCTCAGGCAGAGATTAGAAAACAGGATTGCATCAAAGTGGGGAGTAGCATGTACTTGGAACCCTGCCATAGTTCTACCCAGCCCGTGGTGTGGCTGTCATTACACAGTAGATGTGGATTTTCTTCTTTCTCTTTCCTCTCTCTTCTCTCTATCCAATGACTTTTTTGGTCATTTGGACAGATTAGACCAACAAACAACCAGTTCAAGTGTTCTACACAGCCATGTCAAATGTATGCACTGATTCTGCTAATGCTGTAGCTCAGTTAGGGATCTCCAAACTTCATGCCCCCCACATCTCTCTCACAGGAAGGCTTTCTCCATAAAAATTAGTAAGCTTGTCATTATACACTGTCCCTCAAGTACTTCATTACACTCCTCAAAATGGTCCTTTTTGGAGAAGATCTGACAACTGTGAGGAGCTGCCATGCAGGTCTGTCTGGATGCTCAAGTTGTTGTCCTGCCTTGATTTGTCTGTTTTGGTCTGTTGCCTTTGATTTTAAACATAACTGCTTGGTCCCGAGAGGTAGAGACCTTGTGTCTGTACAGCACACAGCACTACGGTGTCCTGTGTCCATTGTTTCATGTTTCTAAAAATGGATGCACTGATTGATCCTAATTGCTCTTCTCCATTTCTAATGGTTTATCATATTTTGTGTAATCCTATTCTCCCTGACTGAGTATGAAATTATACTCAGAGCAGCACAATCTGCAGGGATGGAGAACAAAAAACTATTTCCTTCATTTCTCGTCAATTTTTGGGACTACAGTGTGTTTCCTCAAGGGCTCCTACAGAGGACTTTGGTGCCCTAAGTCCATGAAAGTGCTATGCCCACAGTGTGAGAGGCCACTCAAACATACCACTCCCTAGGATTTCTGCTGCTTCACCCCAAAATGAGCAGTCTCTGTCTATAGCACATACTGGCAGCCAGGTCTGCCTTTCCTGTACCTGTTCCCAAACACAGACAGCTTGAGATGATAGTGAGAGCATAGTCTTGCTTCACTGCTGGTGCTACCAGAGGCAGACATGAACCTGTCAGATGAAGTATAACCACAGTATCAAAAAAAAGTTCCTGTGCTGCTTTTTGCTAGCAGCTCTGTGGTGGAGAGAAGGCTTCCTGAAGCTGTGCAGTTCTGGATGTGTTTTAGTAAGAATGCAAATGTATAGCCAAACTGAAAGTATCAGATTAGAAAAATATACAAACTCTTATGGAACAATAATGCAAAAGAATCTTGGAAAGATACTAGAGAGAGAAAAATGGGACGTACATGGGGTATGGATGGACAGGCCACATGTACAGGGTCACAGTTTTGTGGAGAAATGAGAAATTGCTCCCTGCAAACTGTCTCTTCAGCATCTGTTCATTCTGTTGTTGCATGAAGGCACTCCTAAAGTGCTGGACAGACTGTACACAACTTGCCATCACTCATTATAAAATTGCTGTCCAGGCCATGAAGATGTACTGCCCTAGCAGAGCATATCCTCAGTCATCCCTCTCTAAAGTGACACACAGCTCCCTGGAGGAGATGGACAGCCAGGAGGCAAGTATATGTTTGTGGTGGCTGTAGAAGTGTCAAGGGTTAACATTCCCACATGAGAGCCTGCCTGGCAACTCTTTCCACCCTAATGGCTGAAGAGTCCTTTGAGGACAGCAGGTTCCTGTCTCCAGTCTCCTTAAGGCAATGTGGGGGAATTAATGCAAAGGGACTCCAGAGGATCTGATTCCTGAACACCCAGCTTAACTGGAATCCTCATTTGTCTTGCCTCACTCTGTGAATGTTAAGATTTTTTCCTTTTAAAGTCACCTTTCATACTGTATACAAAACACCCCCCTGTGACACCTCCTGTTTCAGGGTTCCCTCAAGCCTCTGTTTCATACCTAAGGCACCATGTGGTCAATATTTTACTACTCTGCTGGTGGCTCAGTGTCCCTCTTTACCTGCTTCCCACTGAAAATATACTGTAAGTGCTCTCACCTTGAGACATGCACACCAGTGTACCCCAATTTTTCTGCCAGGATCTCAATTCTTTGCACATACCAAATTCTCTCTGCCCATATAATTTTCCCTTGCCACCAACCCTCCTACCCAGTGCAAGGATTTTGTCTTCCTCTCATTTGTCCCACTCTTAGGTCAGTTGACCCCAATTTCCTTATGCCAAGGACTTTATGGCCTTTCTATCTCTGCTAAGGACTTGATGCTGTTTTTATTCTTTACAATTCAGGCTCCTCCCACTCCCTTCCCTCCCTAATTCCATGGCTGAGTTCACACTCATTCCCCCACTACTATTAAGAGGTTTTATGTCTATCTGAGAGAGAAATTATTCAAAGTGTGGATGTGTCTCAGCTGTATTGACAGAACAAAGAGGATGGATGGGCACTGTTAGCTAGGAATGGATTTTTGGTTCACTATATGTTTAGAGAAGTGCCTGGGACTGTAGTTCTGATAAACATAAGGAAAAGGACTTCTATCCTCTTAATTTTTTGTTCCTCCTTCATTATGAAATATTTACTAAAACCAAGAGAGTTCTACCCACTTGTGCCAAGGGCACACCCTGAAACTTGAGAAGTAAGTGGAAACTGTGTTCAGAAGTTGTTGCTTTACAGAAGACACGGGTACCTGACTGACTTGAGTGTAGTGCTCACAAACTCAGCCTGTGACTTGTACAGAACAGAGGAGAAAACACAGTCTAGAAAATATGATAATGTGACTTATTCAGAGATATTTTCACACTGAAAGACATCTCTTTAGGTCTCCTAAACTAAAACAAGTTGATAGCCCCCATACACACTGAGAAAAGAAAGATATAGCAAAACATGCCTACACAATTTTTTTATAAAATACTTATCACCTTCTTCTTAATTTGGGTTTAAAACTGGCATGAAAATTGTCTTAATCTCCACACTCTCAGTCTCATTAAACTGTCTATTCCTCTTGCTCTTTTTTCTCTGGATATTTATTTTTGGCTCTTCTGTCACTCCTGGTTCATTTTTAGTTGTGTTTGTTCTTGTTTTTCAAATATGAGACCTGCTTCTATTGTCTTTACTCTGGCAATTATTTATTGAAAGCAAATGGCAGTCTTACTTGGGAAAAGGCAATGGAAATGACCCATGGTTTTCATATTAGGATTGTTGTGGCTTCTGTGACAAGCTGCATGATGGTAGGGATAGTCACCAATATACAAGTAGTCTCAGATTTCACAAAAAATTACTGGTTAAATATTATGTTTCCATTAATAATCTATGTAAAGAATCTATTGTTCATAAAATCTATTGTTCATAAAATTGTTCATAAAATATTGTTCATAAAACTTTTAACCTATTTTTAAATGCTTTCTCTTCAGAAGGGGCAGTATTATTTAGGAATATGATTCTTGTGCTATGCATTATTGAAGACTGAAAGAAAACTAACTGATTTGCTGGCAAGGTACGTATGTTTTTACATATTTTACGTATTTTTGTGTAAAAACTTTGACTGATGATGTCTTCTTGTCAATCATTTGAGTGATGCAATTTCTGCAAAAACCTGTATTTCTCATTGTTGCTTCCAGAAATGGCCAGATGTTTCTTGGTATATACATTTTATTAGTCCTGAAAGGAGACTGTAAACTCCTTTTTTACCAGAGTGAAGATGGATGATTTACCTCTAAGGCAGTCAAGGCTCATAATTGCACATCTTCAGTCAATGGGAATATTGCTCTTGACTTCAATAACTACAGAACAAAGTCATGGGCAGGAACACATGATGATTTGAATGCAGGATGGGGTGTTTTTGGTGTCTAAACCTCCCCAGAGGAGATAGTTGAGAATTCTCAGATTGAGACAACCGTTTTCTCTTTGAGTCTTGATTTTTCCTTACAAAATACTATTACCTTTATCTTTCCTGCACGTTTTCCTCCCCAGGGTAGATTCTGAGCCACCCTGCACAGGTAGGTAGTCACCTCACCACAGCTTATTCTACCCTGTGCTGGTGCAATCAGTGCTGTGTTATGGCAGATAGAGATTTCCCTAAGAAACTAAGAAATATCTCTTTCATTTCTTTCAGTTCTCATCCTTGTGATCATATAATTACCCCGCTAATCAGCCACAAAAATATAAAGGAAACTTGATCTGTTAGCTCTATTGTTTTAAACAATCCTGAAAATTGTTGGACAGAGATTGCATGTTATTTCATTTTTTGTCTCTATAATAAGGCAAATGTTGAGGTTTTCTGGGGAGTAAACATATTTTCTCAAAACCATTCAGGATTTGAGAAGGTGGTCCTTTAGGAAATTTTCCTGAAGGAAATTTTAAAACAGGCTGCAGCCTACTCCAAATTTTGCTGTCATTATAACCCATGGTTTAATATTTTTTCTCCTCTCCTCTCCTCTCCTCTCCTCTCCTCTCCTTTTTTTTCTCTTCTTGAAATTGTGAGCAGTACTGAAAAGTCTGGGCTGCATGATGTGAATGAGTCTGAGGGTGTATGCTTATTGCTCTGCTTCACTAGAATACAATATCATAAAGGAAACCTCCCTCATGCAGAGCATTCCTGGGCAAATCTTTCCTTGCTCATATTAAGCCAACTGACCTTACCAAAATTACAGTTGCTTTTAAAACACATATAAAATGGGGTGGGGTATTTTACATATTTGTAAACTGAGTAGAAATGTCATGTCCAAACTTTAAACTTAAAACCTTATCTCAAATGCAGAGTAAAGACACCTCTGATTGCTGCCATGGGACAAGTGGTGGATCCCATCCTCTGTTAAAAGTATTCTCCTGCAGCTTCTCATAATTCATGTTTCTGCTCCTTCTGTCTTTCCAGAAAAAACAAAACCCCCAAACTGCTGTACACAGAGATCCCAGCATCAGGGCCATTTTTACACAAACACACACACATACACACACACACCCAGCTTCTTCATTGCCAGACTGAGGATGTCAGTTGCAATAAGAATGAGGTTTTGTATTACATCCAAACTGAAGTGACTGTGGCTGCTGCCTGCCAGGAGCCCTTCCACTGCTCCTTCCCCTTCCTCCCCCACCAGCCAGTGCCGGCTGCTTCCCTGGAGGCAACTCCAGGGATTCTGCAGCTGAGCAGTGAGAGGCTCAGAGCTGATCCAGTGAGAGCTCATCCACCAAGCAAGGGAAGTAATAAAAAAACAGCATTCTGCTCTTGGATCCAGTTTATCTCTGATCATACCAGGGCCTAACTCATAGGAAGTAACAGGGCTGTTCACTGTAGTGGAAAGATACAGTTATCCAAAATAAGGTGTAACATGAAAATTCTCCTGAAGATACCCAGGTGATGTTTTAAGCAGGCACATCTGGGTGCAGCCTATGACTCCTGCTATTTGGGAAGGTTTGTCTGAGAGGCAGAGAAGGCAGCAGAGAAATTAGCCCTCTGACACAAACTGTGGTTTACTGTTCTCTGAGCAGCATCAAGAGCCAATCGCATTGAAACCTGTTTAAACAGGACAGAGCCGTTCGTCCTTTGCACTGTGCAACTTACACAGCTTTGCAGAAGTTTATCCTAAAAACCACCAGCTGCAAGGTAGAATTAGTCTTACATCATAAGGCTGGAAAAGCCAGTTCTTCTCTTCTATGAGGAATGCTGGCAAACACAGAAGAGATTTGAAAATCATCAAGGCCAACAAAAGCTGGAGGTAACCAAAAAACCCAATCCAAACCAAAAAATAACAAATCCCAAACCAATTAAAAAAGACCTTGGCTAATAGAAATTTTGACAAAATTGGTGAGAATTTTGTTCCAACCCCACACCACTAACATTCCACCCCCCTGCTTACTTCAAATGAATAGCAAGGATGCTATCAGAATAATTTATACTACAGGAGTGCCTAGAGCGAGTTAGCTGGTGTCAAAAAGCACTGTGTGCATGCTCACACTTCCACAGGGTCTACAAAAAGACAACCACAGGTCCAGAAAAGCCAGGGGAACTTAGTGATATGCAGCAAATGTGGAGAAAGGGATGAGAGCAAGAGCACAGGGCAATGATAAGATCAGACTAGTCAGGCGAGCAGCCTATCACTTCACCTCAGCAGGGCTGTCATTTTACCTGCACATCCGTGCACAGGAGGCTGTATCCTGAGTCCTGGGACTGCAGAGGAACAGGGGGGTCTCACAGTGTCTGGGTCCATCCAGCAGACTTGAGGCTTCATGGGTAGCTTCATTTTCTCTCTTGTAATTGACAAAATTGCCCAAGGGAGAGCAATAGCATTATATAGCATTAAATACAAGTATGTGAGATCCTGGTGGTCTGCCTGGGAAGATTGAGACAAGGGCAACTTCACAAATCTGTGGTGACCCAGCTGCCACAGGTGTGGCTCTTCTGTTGGGCAGTGAACACGGTTTGAGCAGTGCTATGAGCTTTGATGGACAGGACAGCCCCCTCCTTGTATGGATGAGCCAAGGTCAAAGAAGAGAAAGGTTTGCACCAGCAGTGAAGTACAGGACCTGCCACAAGAACTAACAGCCAATATGGACAGGGCCACGTGCTAGCCAGGGAATGTCTGGAAGGCCAAGTGAGGAAGTTTGCATTTGATGCAGCAGAAAAGGAGGCAAAAAGACAGGTACAAAAAAATTCCTGAGGCCCAAACAAAAATTTGAGACTATGACATTGTCTTCTAGGATTTACTGTAATGGACCAAGCTGGATTTGTCTTTAATTTCCTAAAGCTGGTGTCCTAGGGTAAATTAGTGATGTGCACCTAACAGTTCTGGAGGTCTTGGGTGCTAATGGACAAAGCGAAAAGGAGCAGTAGGATCAGCTCAACAAAGCCTAAAAGACAAAATATATTTGCAGCATGTATTTAATGTATTAAAAAGGAGGAAATAGCATTTGCTGGGCTGGTAAGGAGAAGAAAGCAGCTGCTAGAATACTAGAGGACAAGGGCTTGCACACATTTTTTTTTCTGTGAACAGAAATGAGAGAGAGAAAAGAGCTTAAGGGAAAAGAGAGTGAAGCCTTCAAAGTTACTCCATGACCTTAGCTTTCCTGAGAATTTTTTCTTTCTGTATCTGATTTAGATTATTAAGTCCCTAGGGCAGCAATGGTCTTTAATTTGCGTCTTCTTCAGTGCTGGCCAAATCATGATGCTTAATGAGAAAATAAAGTGTTGATAAATTCATATAAAGGTTTCTTGTGTGCAGTCTGGCATTTAATAGATGACACCAGTTAAGACTGACAGGATCAGCTTCAAGGGAAGAACACAAGAGCCCTTCCACTGCCTTCAAACAAGGGAGGTTCTGGTTCATGTTGCAAACAATTCTTTGAAATTAAGAGTATGCAATTGGGTACTGTACACACAGGGACATTTCTGCATATTGCATATGGCAATTTCACACCAGACAAACTGCTGGCACAGGCGGGAAAGCTGCTGCATCTTGGTGGACCCCAGGGCTCCACGTGGGTGCAGAAGCCGGCCATGCAAAGCAGCTTGCTGGATTAAGGCATAATTCATTGCTGTGGTACAGCTTACTCACTCCAAAGGGCTTTATTCACAGCAGGGATGATTGAGGTGCCGGGAGGCACAAGCCAAGTTGAAATAGATTTGTCAGGCTTATTTCATGCTTTGTTGTGGTGGCTGCATTTTAGATAGATAGTGAAAATTATGTTATTTCTAAGATTCAGATTACAGTATTGCCTAGAGATTATTAAAAAGTGGAGGTTTGGCTGTAAATGTCGGGTCCAAAATTCTGTGAAAACACCAACAGTCTGCAATCCCAATCATCTGCAAGCTAAAGAATGGCAAAGATTTATGCACCATTTGGTTTGCCAACTTCAGCAGGCTCTGGCATATTTAGAAGAATATAGAGGCTGAGAAACAGCCTTGCTCATGTGGCTTTTGGTATGTTCGCTTTCTTACCCTATTCTGTTTAAAATAGCAAGTGCCATCTTTTCCTTTCTGCTTAAGTCTTCAGGAATTTAGGTTGTTCTTTTTGTTTTGAGTTGTTTAGGAAAAGGTAGACTCGCGGGTGGTAGCAATTTACCTTGTGACAAAGCTAAAAAAAAAGGCTGCCGTGGCCATATTCCCCCATCTAACAAAAACAAACAATCTGGAAGAGAATTCCCATATCAACACATTAAGAAATGGAAAAAAAAACCCCAACCAAAACCTCTCATTTTGCTGATAAAAATGACATTCCCATTTTGTCACTGGAATTATACAAATAAAACTCCTAGTCTTACCTGTGTTCTAATGTATCTAGGATTAAGTACAAATCCTTGTGAATTAATTCAGGGATTACACAGAAGGAACACTGTGACGGCATTTCTTGTGGGCCATTTGGGTAAGCGTCTGGTAGATGAGACCTCTCAGATGAAGCTGAGGGGGCTGTGCAGAGAAGATGGGGAGGTGAAAGGGAGAATAAGGCAGAGAGGAAGAGCCAGCCACGGTGTGAAAAGCCTTGAAACAGTGCAAATGGATTTGAACTTCTGGCTAAGAAAGCAAGCTGAATAAATATCTGTCACAGGACCAATTCCTGCTTGTCTCCTCCCCCCCCCTTCCCAAGAAATAAGAATGATATGCATACTTAGACAGAGGTAAATAAATGGATATATAGAGAGAGACATAAAATTAGGAAGAGTGGTTGAGGGAAAAGTAAGACACACCATATCACAATGTTATGCAGTTAACAAGAAACAAGGAGTAGCAGAAACAATTAAAAATATACCATGACTTGATATGGAACTTTCCACTTTCAGTTGTATTTAAAAGCTTTATAAAAGAAACTTTAAATTAAAGAACTACATTCTCTTCACGTCAAAACAGTGTCCTTTGTTGGCAGACAATATCAATATTTAACACCCCCACACACAGTTTTACATGTTTGAGTCTACAGATGTCTAGTACAGGCATTAGAAATTAATAACCCTGGTGTAAGAGATAGCAAGTAGGCTGATTTTGAATTGTAGATAGGTAAGCAGAGGTACTGCTTGAAGCATTGTGACATTTTACAAGGGACATCAGAAAGAGAAAGCAGCTTTCAGTCCTGATAGATGTAATAGCCATTTTCCACTCAGGGTAAACAAGGAATCAATGAGTTTGCCCCCTTTTTAGTGTCAGCTGAAACAATGGAAAATATGTGCCCAAGGACACAGACAGATCTAAACAGTGTAGGTCATCTGTTCCTGAGAGGGGTCCTGCTATCTGATACATGAATGAGGCAGGGTACTGAAGGAAATGAAGACCTGTACGTGAAAAAAAAGGGGCAGAAACAGGAGAGAGAATGAGAAAGTCATCTGGATATAAACCTACTTGCTTGAGAAAAAACAATGCTGTAATTTTGAGAGAGGTGATGTGCTGATTTACTACTTGGATCTATGCAGAAGTGGAGAGATCTTCTTCCCCACTTCCCCTTTCCTCCTCATTCTTAGTCTCGCAGGCCCAGTGTTCAGGCTGGTGCTGGTCCTTATATCTCTCTGAACTGGCATAACTCACCAACCCAGCAGAAAACTAATGCAGAAAAACGTAGATATGCATGGGTCATACATCTAGCACAGGCACTGGGCGGAACTGCTGGTGAAAGGAGGGATGTATGAAGAGTGACATGAGGTGGACAATGAAGGACAAGAGAAGGAAGAGATGAGGCAAGATTTCCATATGTAGGAATGGAGCCATCCTACAGTTCAGCCGCCTGCAAATCCACAGCCTGAAAGCACATAGAAGCAAAGCACAGTCAGGAATTAAGCTGGGAGGTTCTCCTCATGCTTTATCCTTACTTTGGTAGAAAAAATAATCCTAATATCCTAAATTCTCACTAATAAAAAGGTCAGAATTGGCGACATATAAGGGTGCTGCTCTAAACCAGCTGCAGTCAGCCGCCGTGGTTTGTAAACATGATTCAAGAGGCAGACAGAGTATATTTGATCTGGAAAGATAAGAGTGTATGCTGCCTGGGGAAAGAGTTAGATGTACTTTGACACAGATAATATGATGCCATGCCTTAGCCTTGACTGTCTTTTGCATACCCATCTCCCTGTGAGGAATATCTGAAGATGTCATTAAGGAGAACAAAGCAAAGCAAAACTCTGAACTACAGCCTTTGCATGCTAAATATTGTCCTGGATACACAGTGCGCCTGCATAGATTCCCTTTGAAATGGGAGCAGAGGTGTTACCTGGTGCTTTTCTCAATCTGGGAGTGAGACAATAAAGTCCCACTCCTAAGAAAAAAAAATTAAAAATCCATAGTAGTAGCCTGGGAAACTGTAGCTTATGATAGCTTTATTAAAGTACTTTATCGTTTTCGTGAAGAATGCTCAAATACTTTTAATGAAAGTCCCTACTAAAGTAAAATCTCCAGGGTCATACCAAATATGGTCAGAAATTGTCTAGGAAAATCTCTGTATTTTATCTTCCTTAGAGTCCATGACGTTTTCTACTTCAGTAAAATATCTGCAAATAATTCAGTCAACCTCTGTTGAATTTTAAGGTAGTTAGACCAAATTCTTGGAATATCTGGGCAATTTACGGACTTAGGTGCAAGCTGTACCATCAGCTGTTTTATCTTGAGTGCATATAAAATTACTATGATTTGCGTTGTGAATTTTATATCTTCATTAGAAAAAAAATCCTTAAATTACCTGCAGATCTTTAAGTACTTTAAGATGAAGGGATGATGCAGGTTTAGTTAGCTTTTCTGTTAGTCATTTTAGGTCAACAATTTTAAAGGACGCTGATGATGAGGCACAAAGCATATGGACAAAATTCAGTCCTGGTGCCATCTAATGCTCTAGAGAGAAAGACCAGATTTTGACTAAGTCAGCAGCAGAGCACCCGCTGAATTGAAGGACTGCATTTTGCTTGCCTGGTGTCTCACAGAGAGTGACAGAAGCACTACTCTGCCAAGCTCTTGCCAGGAAATCAACTCTACCCAATGAGTCACCAAAATTAACTTCTAGGAGCAGACTACAACCATATCCCCAGTGTAAATTCGAATATATGCATTACACAGTTTTACTGGAGAGCAGCCTACTGGGATGGTATGCTGAGTTCACCGAGTTCTCACCCCATTGCACTGGAGAGGAAGGGGGACGGTCACACCTCCACTTTCCTCGGTGCTCCCCGTATCCTTCCCCAAGGGTTTAACTGGTGGATTTCACCTCCACGCTGCCTAGACAGCATTTTGGAGATTTTCTTCACGAACATAAGCCCCAAACACTTTATTTTCGCAAAACGCCCCGAATTAAAATGGCAACCAGGGAAATGCTGGCATTGCACGGGGTGAGCCGCATCGCTTGAGCCAGCCGTGCCCCGGGAAGCGCAGCGCCAGCAGCGCGTCAGCCCGGGGCTCCTCCACGCACAGGAGCCGAGCCCGGGGCTGTGGGGGACGGGCCCCCGAGGGTCTCTGCCCCGAGGTCAGTGCGACACCGCCCGGGGCACGGCCAGGCACCGACTGTGCGGCAACCCCTCGGCTACCGAACCCAGAGCCGGGACCCGCCCGGCCGGAGCCCCCCGCCCTCCCGCGCCGGGCCAGACAGCGGGCGGAGGGCGAGGCCCTGCTGCCACCACCTCCCCTCTTTCCGCCCTCCCTGTCAGGCACCGCCTCCTCCTCCTCTCCTCCTCCTCCTCCTCAGCCGCCTGACAAGGGGACGGGGGCGGCAGCCGCGGCGAGGCAGCAGCGGGGGGTGGCAAGGTAGGGGACGGCCCGCGAAGCTCCTCCGGTCCGGGCTGCTTTTCGTCCTCGCTCTCCTGCGTGCGGGGCGCTGAGGACCGGCCATGGTGAAGGTGTCGTTCAACTCTGCCTTGGCGCAGAAGGAGGCGGCGAAGAAGGAGGAGGAGAACAGCCAGGTGCTGATCCTGCCGCCGGACGCCAAGGTGAGGGCGGCGGGGGGACCGACCCTGCGGGGCTGGCCCGGCGGCGCCGGGCGCTCCGCTCTGGATCCGCTGCGCTGCGCTCGGCGGGGCTGCCCGGGGAGGGGAGCGCGGCGGGGACGCTGCCGTGCTTTGTACGCCCCTTGCCCGCGGCGATGGCCCGCGGGCGGGCCGGGGGAAGGCTGCGCGGCGGTGCGCCCCGCCGCCCCATCGGCTCTCGCTTCTAAAATGGCTGACAGGGAGCGAGCTTCTCGGCTCCGCTTCTCCCGGCTCCGGGCTTCTCTGTGGTGGTTCCGTCGTTCCGTTCGCTCGCTCGCTCGGGGTTCTTTGTTGGGGTTTTGTTTGGGAGGGTTTTTTTGTTAGCCGCTACAGAGCGTGCACCGCGGCCGCCGCGGCTCTCAGCGCCGGCTGCGCTCCCGCTCCCCAGCCCCCGGCTGTGTTGGGCGGGCGGTGGGAGCTGGTTTGTGTGGGGAGGGCGGGTCGTGCCTGCTGCTCCCCCCGCTGCCATCCCCCCGGCGGGCCCGGCCGGCTGCGGGCGAGCTCCCGGAGCCCGGATGCTCCAGGGCAAGGCAGCGCTTGGAGGGTGAAGTTGGGGGCTCGGCCGCGCTTGTGCCGCAGCGTGTTCGCAGAGCCCGGTGGTTGTGTGGTACGGAGAACTTCGCCTCGGAACTTGGGCTGGCTGGAAAAAAGGAACAAAGAGCTGCCTCCCCCCCGCCCCAAAACAGCACCCAAACTCCAGGCGCTGCTGTCGCCTCCCCTCTGCAAACAGCGACGAAGAAAAAAAGCACCAGCGGCTTTTAAAGTTTTTGAAGTGCAAAACTGCCTAGAATATAAAGGTTTTGGGTTGCAATTTCTCTGCTCTCGTAATCGAAACCAGTTTTTAATTCGGAGTAGTGTAATTTGCTCTAAGCTCTTTCAAAAGGGAATGAAAACTTGTAAAATGACCAGCTGCACATAAACAGTGTCTTGCTGTTTTCGTTTGCTTTCACAATCTCTTGTGCATCAGGCCTCTGAATTACCAGATTGACTCTTCAAATGTGATAGTGTTTATTGATTTCCTAAATCTTTGTGATGAATTTCTGCCTAGGAGGACGGTATCTGTTCAGTTTGTAGTGTGAGGTTGTGCCCTGGTGCAGGTTTTGCTGTGGTTTTTATGGGGCCAGGTTCTTCACTTGAAGAACCCAGTGGTGTCTCACAGCTGAGAGGAGCCAGGAAGGTGCTTCTAGTGACATCTCCGGGATACAGCAGGTGGTTAAATTTCACACTTCTACTGAGCATACTGCGCTTTCGGATAAAACTCTCACCAGGGTATTTAAGTCTCTAGAACAGTGTGCCACAGCAGATGAGACAGTGCTGTTACTCAGATTGCCTACAATTATGAGAAATCCATTAGGTGCTCCATGTTCCTAGAGGAGTTCTATTCTCTAGGAAGTAGTGGCTTCCCCTAAGCTGTAGAATTCCTTCCTGACCCCAGGTTTGGTGGTCAGTTTGACACCAAGTATATAAGCAAGACACAAGCTACATGTTCCAGAAAATGGGCTTTTCTTACTACCTTGGAATCCAGACATGCCCTGGACGATGTTTGTTTCCAGATAGCCTACCAAATTGGGCTTGTTTTTCTGCTGCTAAACAAACAAAATACATCTGGCTAATTGTACACTGGGGAACAAATCCTCCTGACCCTGTCCAGACACTGACGGAAGCATGTAATTTGACTATGATTTCCTTAATGTGGAGCTGTAAATTCTAGCAGCTGAGGATGACATACAAGATCAAGATCTGCCTTAACTTTGCTTTCCTTGCTCAGAAATGAGACTTGTAAACATTTATTAACCAGGTCAAAAGGTGGTCTGATCTCACAGTAGCTACTTAAAAGTTCTTTCTCTGCTGTCAGAGGATGAACACGCCTGAACGAAGCTTGAAACACTCCTAAAATAGCTTGCCAGGAGGGGATGCTCAGTACAGATGAAAATTCCAAAAACAAACGCTCTTGAGGGACGAGTCTTTGACATTCTCCTTGACACATTTCTGTCTTTTGTCTGCAGAACTGCAGGCCTGCACCTAACAGTGTGCAAAATTCTCTTGAGTAAGCTTTTTTTGAGCTTTTGTGTTTTAGAGCCTCAATAAAAGCAGATCTAATACAGTAGCATTGTCTGTAGTTTTTGGAGACAGGCTGTGCAATCCATGCAGGATTAACAGTAGTGAAACAAACAATGCCATGTCGCTCTAGAGGTGTTGGGATTCTTCAGGTCTGGGAGCTTTTTCTCAGATCTTGGGGTGGAGGGGGCGGGTGGAAAGGAACTGAGGGCCCTTGTAAAACTTGATACCTTTGAGGTAAGTGCAAGATTCATGCTTTGAACATTGCCTTCTCGAATACAACTGCATTAGAAACTGATCTTCCCCCGCCCCTCCTCAACTTCAGTTGCCTATGCTGCTCTTTGGAGGAAAGGAGACAAAATAAACCACATCTGACAAATGCATTATTCATATCACATCGTTGCTGGAAAACCCTTAGCTTCAAGTGAGGTTTGAAGGCAGTGTGGGAATGTTTATTGAAAGAAAGAATTCTGGTAGACTGAAAAAGGTCACATCTCCAAAACTGCATATATGGGACATTTTTTTTCTCTTCTCCTACATTGTTTCTGCAGGAAAATTAATAGATCTGGATCATAAGTGTAAACATGAAAAAGATTACAACATTTTATGAAGCTTTCTTTTATGAACAAAGTCCTGGGAGGCATTCTGGACTGAAGGAAAAACCCTAAGAAGAGGATCAACAGAATTGCACTATCACAATTTTATTACCAAGAACTTCAAAGTATTTGAGCTAGAGATATTAGTAAACTAGCTGAGATTAATTAATAAAGCCAAATACCCTGAAATGTCAAGAAAATAAAAATTCATGGAATGAGCTTTTGGGCTAATTCTTTGACAGTCTCCTTCTGCTGCTTTTCCCAGCACAGTGCCTTGAAGACTGCCACTCTGCCATTGCAGGATTACTCTCAAATACATAATCTTCCAAGGACTTAGCAAAGAGCATTTGCAGCTAAAATATGCTGATGATACAGCCTAGAAATACTCTGATCTTGCCAAAATTCGCCCAGTAACCACTAGTCGGAAATTAATCAGGGAAGGTGAGACAGGAAGAGGCAAGAAGAGTAGAGGATGCGTCACGGAAACAACGTCTTAAAAAAAAAGGTTTTGCAGAAAGCAGTGGTCTTATGCTTTGGAGTATGTTACTTAAAAAGGAGTTGAAAAATCTAGAGTGCTAATCTTGTCTCTGCATAAATCACTGCTTGGTATTATGGCATGTAGTGAAAGTGTCTCCATAATTACTGTAGGCAGCCATTACAACTCTCTTTCTCTTGTTGGGATGGTACTTCTGGGCCATAATTCTTGGCCAAAATACGGAATACTCCTAGTGAAGGGTCTTAGGCCACATTTCATTTTCCATTTTGCTCATTGCCTTTACAATAGGGTGTTTTATGACCCAGTTTCCCAACAAGCAAACAATGTACGGTATTTTAACATTTCTCCCTACAATAGATCTTTGGAGAGCCAAAGATGGTTCTGAGCATAGCTGAAGTCTTCAGACGTTTTATAAAGGCCATTCATTAGCTTAAGCCCTCCCAAAAATCTTTGTGCCCTCAGTGACTTGGGCTTTTGCTCCCTTCTGCCAGGTTCAGTGGCAACCTTTTAAAACTGTTTTTTTCTTTTTGTGGTGCTCAACACACAGTGCATCTTTACCACACCCGGCTTTGTGCACAGAAGCTGTGGATTCACACATATGTATTGTGGCTGACCACTGGATAACTGCAGGGAGTTCAGTGTGAAAGTGTAAATGTTAAGAATTTTATAAGCAGCAGCTTTCTGCATTTATTTCTTACAACAACAGTTATACTCTGACTTTTAAAATTAACCTTTTTTCTTGCACTTTAGCTTAATCTTGCCAAAAGCATACTAAAATAGACATTTTTAACATAGAGTGAACGGATTCACCTAGGAAATACTGTTGAGCAACAACTAATGAACACTATTTTGCTGTATAGAAAAACCCTCAGATTTTGTGTAATTGGTGTTAAATGTTTCTGAAATAAAGACATTAACTTTATAGGGTTTAAAAAAAAAAAAAAGAATATATATATATACACATACCTATAAAATTTACTGTGTCCACTAAAGAATAGTCATTTGCTTATTACTTTGCTGTCAGGAAAGCAGGTTTTCCAACTTCATGGAACATCTCTTTAGCTAGATGGCTTAGATTATTTACTGTGTCCACTAAAGAATAGTCATTTGCTTATTACTTTGCTGTCAGGAAAGCAGGTTTTCCCACTTCATGGAACGTCTCTTTAGCTAGATGGTTTAGATTGTCTTTTTTTGTTTTTTGTTCTTTAATTTATTTTTTTCTTTCAGGAGTTTCCATATTCCCTCAATAGGCTTTCTCCAGCCAAGTTTCTATAGGCCTTACACCAGATGCTGTTGGGGAAAGAGCAGCCTTTGTATTTTCCTCTATCTTCTATGATGCAACTAGGTCATTAAACCAACTGGCTTCTGCTATCTGTCAGAGCATTGTGGAGATTAAGACATGATTATTTAAAAGAGGACCAGAAGTAAAAAATCCTAACAAAGTAAATTCTCTCCGCGTTCTCCCAGATGCTGCTAAAATTTTAATGAAAATCCACCAAACCATAGATGAAAATCCTCCAGTTTCAGGCACAAAGAGTACTCAGAGCTCATTCTGTTATTTTATTCAACTTAATAGGTACCAAAAAAACATATATTAGTGTAAATTGGGTTTTATTGAACAAAATTTGTGTAATGAGGGATTAAGCCTTGTGGCTGATATCCCCTGCATCCTTTTACATTATGAATTTGTGCTACTGGTTAAGTAGTGCATCTTCCTGAAAATAAGGTAGCTGTGGTCTTGAGACTTTTGGCTTCTCAAGTTATTCCTTAAAGGCTGTCAGCAATTGAGACAATACTAAAAAATGAAGATCTCTAAATTGTGGTGCTCCTCTGACAATCTCTTGCTATTTTTAAGTGAGTTTAGGGATTTGGAATTACCAAGTTGAAAATGTGATTTGGAGGTGCTTGTGTCATCCCCCAGCGATGGTCATGAGCCTGTGGGACAGAGGAGTTCTAGCAGTGCTCCATATCTCACTTCCTTTTCTGTCTCTCATAGCTTCCTGACCTGAATAACAAATACAAAGCTTTGGTTGAGAAATACAGCCATTTCCCAGAAGAATTATACTGAATGTTTCAAACAGGATGTGTTCTGCCAGACCTTTGTGATAACTGCCTTGTGAGTTGTTTGTATCATTCAGGTTTTTGGCTGACTGAGCAAGAGCTGATGGCTGTACCATACAGCTCGTGTGAACTCGGTGCAGCGATGACGGGAGAGACAATGTGAACACTTTCTGCAGTTCTAAACAGTTCCTCTTCAATTTCCCAGACTTTCACTTGGCTGAGACCCCTTGCCCTAAAAATGTATTTGGAGAACTTTTTTCCCCCTTAATATCATCATATGGAAAAGTCTGTAATTAGATGATGCTTTATTTAGTGCAGTATCTTGAAAAACTATCCTGCACTGTAATGTGTCTTTACAGTAAATGCCAGAAGTACTTCTCTTATGTTCACTCCTGTCTTTCTGTGCTGCAATACTCTTTTTGATAAGCTTCAAGACACTAGTTTAAATATTCACATTGCATAGTAGCATGAAGAATACCACTTAAACAGAGGCTGTTTAAATGAGAGTTCTGTTCAATGGGAAAGATCAAGTTAAACTAGTTAATTTCTGAAGATGTGGATCAAAATGAAGTGCTGAGCTTTCCTGTGAAAAATTTGAAAGAAAATTTTCTTGCAATCAGCAGTATTTTCAAGGGAAATAGTTTTGACTTTATAATGAATATTTAATCCAACATGTGAACATCTATTTGAATAAAAGTTTAATTTCAAAATATAATATGTATATACTTTTTTCTTCTTTTAAGTATTTTAATGAAATATTTACAGTTGCAAATGTAACCTGACAGTTGTGTTTTTGTAGACTTTTCTATTTTCAAATCTTTTTCTTTGTTATTTGTGTAGGTTTTTTCCCTGTTTTTTTTTTCTTGCCATCATTTTAGTAAATGTTGATGCTAATAGTCTTGGGGGGAGGAGGTATGTAACAATGGTAAACATACTTACCTCCAGTAATGTTTTCAGTTAACTGTTCTGCAGTTGTGATTTTGCAATATTTGTCAGCTTTATATGTATTTTCTGTCCAGTAGCCAGTAGCTACAGGCATCAGATAGCTCTTCATAAAAAGAAAACAGCCCTCTCTGTGACTCTCAGAAAATACCTTCCAAAGCAAATACTGCATTTTTACGTCCTAGTAATTTTAAATGTGCTTTATTCTGTACTTCCAAAAACATTATGACATTTTTAAAACATAACTACTGCTGGGATAAGTAATTACGTGTTTTGTTACTTATTGCACAGATTCCTTTTTTTTTCCCCTATTTTCTTTCTCCCCATCCTCCCCTTATGCTATGATTGACAAAGGTTAGCATTATCTGCTTTTAGTCTCCTGATCTGTATGAATAATACAACATTCATTTTCTTACTATTTATGTACTGCTTTTTATCCTCAGTGGAAATTACTTTGAATCTACAGATGAAAAGCATGCTAATTTATAAAATTCAGAAATCTGTCCTAATTTTACAGCTGTGGTAAACCAAAGGAATGAGATAATTAATAAGATTGAGCTCTTCAATGAAGTCAGAAATGGTTTTGTGGCAGACATCATGTCACCTAGGTAGGGTTTGGGTCACAGTGGACATACAGAAAAGCACTAGGTCCTTCCTGAGTGATCCATGTGTCATCTACAAGCAAGGGTCCTCTGTGCAACAGCTGTACAAAATTCATCATGACAAAATGCCAAAGTCGCATTTGCTCAACAGTTATTATAGAGATCCTGGAAAAAAAGAAATTGGTATCTTGTTTGTCCTTTCCATCTAGTGTCAGTGTGTGTGTGTGTGTACACAAATATTTTTCTAAAGTTTATATATTATTAAGTATGCAATACATATAATTTCATATATATATATATACACATAAAAATAAAACCCACAGGCATTTTAAGAGTAGAGTTCCTTGAATGGGAGTCCTTGGTTACTTTGTGGCTGTCTTTGTCCTAGGGTTCAAACTCCTGCTTTGATGGCAGCTTTCTGCTCTTTTGTGGGTAGAATGAGATGGTGGAATGACTGAAAAAAGAGCACGCTGGGAAGATCATAACTGGGAGGGGTCAGTGATCTCTGGATCTCACATAGTTGCTGAATCGAATTTCATTGTTTATCTTTTTGTTTGTTTGTTTGTTTGGTTTGTTTGTTTGTTTGTTTTAAAAGATAAAGCCTACGCAGAAATAGAAAATCCTTGCATTTACACCTTTGAAAATGCAGCAGCCTTTGCAGGGTGTGAGGCCAAAGATGACTCTTGGAGGCTGCTGCACAGTGCAGTGAGTTGTCTTGCCTTAGGTTTGCAGTTCTGGGAAGCTCTTGGTGAGGTGTTTGAACGCTGGCCAGGTCTGTGATCCTGCAGGCTCTGATTCCGCCAGGTGCTGGGCACTGGAGTGTGCTCCACTTCAGAGTTTGAATAGTCTAATTGCACTGAAGCCCTTTAGTTTGTTACAACAGTTTTGTCTAGAAAGAGGGCGTAATTAAACATCAGCCTTCCAAGGTCAACTCTCCTGTGCTGATACTCATAACTGCTACAATTAAATGCTATTCTGTATTTGCATATAGAATGGTTTCCACTCAGAGAACTGTGCTTGCTGTACAGGTACTATGCATTCTAATTCACTAATACATGCATTAGCAGAGTGTATGTGTTTGAGGACAGGGCTGCCATCCACAAGAGACTCAAAAGGCTACAGTAATGGGTTGAACAAAATCTCATGAGTTTCAGAAATAGTAAATGCCACATCCTATACCCAGAGCAGACTCATGCCAGCCATCAGGATACACAGGGAATCACCTGGCTGGGAAGCTGCTCTGCTTGAAAAAGACCCATGGCTTCGGGTGGACAGTCAGCTGGACACTAGTCACTGGCATCACTGAAGGCTGAAAGCTGTCTGATCCAAAAACAGACAGCCACAAACTTGTGCGAGTCCAGCAGGGGCCACCAAAATAGTCAGAGGCTGGAGGTTATGCCCTGTGAGGAGAGCCCAAGGGTCTGGGGCTTGTTCAACCCAGAGCTGAAACTGCTGCAGGGGGGACTTCACAGCAGCCTCCCGGTGCCTGGGGAGGTGACTGAAAAGACAGTGGTTATAAATTTAAAAAGGAGAGCTTCTAACTGATAGAAGCAAAATATTTTTCAGTCTTGAGGAGAACTGAATGCTGCTGAGGAAATTACCTGGAGAAGCTTTGAAGTGTCAGTCTTAGCGGTTTTCAAACCTTGACTGGTCAAGAGCCCTGAGCAACCTCGACAGGCTTCAGAGTCTACCCTCCTTTGAAGCAGGACTGCAGACCTCAAAATGAGGTTTCTGATGCTGGATTCTACTTTCGAGAGAAACTGAGACACAGCCTTTGTAACTTGCTTGAGATGACATACCATCTGTGGCTGAACTGGGAATAGAGTTATTAAATTCCGAGGCTCAGTGGTGCATATGTGCATGCTAATGAGATCTCTTGGGTGAAAGAGCCAATGCCACTTGGGAAAATAGCCTTGAGAGAAATCTAGGTTAAATTCACATAGCGTTCCATCATACTGATGTCTGAGAATCAGGCAGTCGTAGGAAAAAGGAAATTTCAGATGAGAGAAGTAAGCTGGGTAAGGGAGAAACAGGCACTGGAACAATCAAGGTCAAAGAGATAATTTAGTATTGATCCATTTTAAGTGGAATAGGAACCTTCTAAGTTCCTGTTTTCAAACACTGATCTAATTCAGGATAAAGATGAAAGAAATACTTCATTAAAGTTATAGATTGATTTAGTGTAGTTTTTGTAAGTATGGTAGAATGTAAGTCAGTTGTAAGTCAGAAAATGCAGGTGGGTAAAGGGTTTATTTTGGCAATGTTTAAAAATGAAGCATTTTTCAAAACTGGACAGTTTAATGAAATACTCTGTTTGGTATGCTGTAACTATAAAGGGTATGGTGATTTTGTTTTCTGAAAGCAAAATGCATTTTGAAGAATGTCCCATATGACTTCTTAGATTTGAGGAGTTTTGTTTAAAAAATTAATCCCTCTTGCCAGATACCTGTGCAAGCTTTCCACCTGCATGTTTTGGTCTGTGACTTACAAACTTGCACCAGAACACTTCTCTTTAAATAAGTGAGAAAGCTAAGTGTGGAATGCAGAACAAATTTCCATCATTCCAGTTCATGAAAATATATAGCTAAATTCAGCAACCCTAATATATTTTCTAAATAAACCTGATTTCCACCACGAGCACCCAGACATTTAGAGGCAGGACATTTTCCAAATGTTGTAGGTTTTGTGACATTTTTGTGGCAGGGAGTAGGGAGAAGGCAGAAGAATCATAAAATTCCAAAGCAAAGGAAGTAAAGAATGTGTGGAGCTTTATTACGTGATTAGCACAGACCCAGCACTCCTGGAAGTTTTTTGTTGGTTGTTTTTATTTTTTTTTTCTGTAATGAAGCAAATGGTTAGACCTGTTTGTTAATCCTCACCCTGCATAGAATTAGTACTACTTAAAAACTGTAGATGTGTATCCCAGAATGGCTGGCATTGGAGGTCATCAGGGCCAGCTCCCTTGCACTAGCAGGACCACCAGTCAGCTTCTGAGTATCTCCAAGGATGGAAGACTCCACAACCTCCCTGGGTAAGCTGTGCCAGTGTTTGGGGTCATGCAGTAAAAGAAGGGTTTCCTCGTGCTCAGTAGGAGTATAAGATGGCGTTAAGATCCTGTGGTGCTAATACCTGTACAGAAGAAGACCCAGGAGGGCAGTGCTTGCCCTGAGTGTTTGCAGTGAAAAGGCAGGCTGAGAGGCACAGGAGTGCTGCTGTGCTGGTTGATGTGGCAGGCCAAAGTCCAGAGCAGTTCTGTGGCTGTAGCCCGGCTCCTCTTCACCAGAGCGTGCTGGTGAATGGTTTATCTTGGGGCAACGGTGAAGGGAGGAAATGGAAATGAGGTGTGCCCGGTTACTCTGCGCCTGGCAGATACCAGAGAACTCTGCTTTGGGTGGGGAAAGATACAGGGGCATAGGCATAGGACAGGTGGCCAGAGAAGGAAGCTGGTGGATCTTGAAACTGGACAGAGAAGAGGAGCAATCTGGGGAACACAGTTTGAAGAAAACAGTCAAATGCCGTGGTTAGTTTTACACTTGCAGTAGACAGCCTGGGACGAGGATATAGCCAAAAGTGCAGGTGAATCACCTGAAGAAAAGTCATTGCCTGGTCTAAAATATGACTTTCAGGCCATTTAAGTACCCTGTCACTTTCTAGTCCATGTAAGACCAAAGCTAATAATGATTCATCTTAGTGCTACTCCAAAATTTAACCAAAACAGCAATTTGAATAGTTACAGGCTTTTTCATTCTTTACCCATCCTCTTTAATTGTTGACTGCCATCAGGATTTGCAGTCTCATATCTCAGAAATGAAAGCAGTGTTTAGGTAAATTAGGATTACTCATGTTGGTTAGGAGTTGCTGGATTCCTCTTCAGGACATGATTCTTTTGTTGTCCTTCCATCACAAAGCTGTGGATGGTCTGCTGATTCCTGTCCTTAACTTAACATTCACTTCACAATTGTAATTTTCCTTTACTTTCTGCAGAAAATTTGAACTCTTCTTGTTCCAACATGTTTTATTTCCTGCTCCCCTACTCTTGCCTGTTTTCCTATTTTTGTTCTCTCTTCACCACCATCTCTCCCATTACATGCAGTTGCAGCTACCTTCCTACCCACCAGCACTCATTCCCCTTTTAAGATGATCTTGAGCTGGCTGCTTGTACTGAAGTTTTTATTCTGTTATACTAAAAATGTTTGAACAATGAAATGAGTAATTTGACAGACATCTTATGTTTTAATAAAACTCTTCCATTAATTTCGTCAAAGATAACATTCAACCAATTAAAACAACCTTGGACTTAGAACTTGTAAGGCTCCTGGAAATTAGTTTCTTCTTACTTCTGGATTTCCTAGTGCTGTCTAAAAGATTTTGTATTTACAATATTTCAAAGACCACATACAGATATGAGAAATAGAAGAAGAGGTTAATAGTACCAACTGCCTAATAGATAATTCTAATTGATTAATTTCCTTGGTTATTCAGGCTACGTGACTACAGGGAACAGCAGCACAACTAAGGTCATGTTTTCATCTTGTTTTTTAGGCAGAGAGCCTTTGGTCAGATGGACAATTCCCTGTCTGTCATGACAGAAGAACTGGCAGTGCTGGCACTGGAGGGTTGCAATGTTCAGATATCAATTATATATAAACAGCCATAGCTTGTTTTCCTGACAAGCGGGAAATCTCTGAAGCATCTATTGTATATGGAATGTTTTTTTCCAACTAGCAAGTCGAAAGATGATTGTACTTAAAATTTAAATATAATTTTATTAGTAAGCATAAAATTGCTGTTTTAGAGGCAGATCAGTATGATCGCCTTCCAGATTTGCTGCATCTGCCAAGTGAGGAGTCTTGCAAAAGCCTGCCTTAATTTCCCATCTGCAACAAGTAATAAATAGAATACCAGGCTTGGAGCAGTCTTCAGGCAGGAATACCACTGAAGGAATGCAGAGCTCTTTCTAAATTAAGTGCATTTTAAATTGACTTTCTTTTGTGAGGATTTTCTACAGATGTCAGATATTACAAGTCAGAGCAGGCGAGCCTGACCCAACAGAATTCAGTTTATACGGCCATTGATCAGTATTTTATTAAAAGACTTTTTAGCCTCTCTCATTAAAAAACACTTCTAGGGAGTCATCATCAACTTCCCTTCTTCCCGTTCCCCTACCTAAAGCTGCAGTTGGTCAATATTTGCCTTCTGGAAACTCAGTCTGTCCCACTGTGTTCTGTCCATCCATGTGAGCTAAGTGGCACACAGAGGACCTTGGAGGAAAACTGTTCTGAGCAGCTTCCAGCCAGTTCTACCCACATTAACTGTAAGCTTTTATATGTGTGTTTGTGTATATATATTGGATGTTATTCTCACGTGCATAATTATGGATGTTTTGTGTATTATGCTGCAGACATTTTTAGTAATGTTTGTAATACTCAGTAATGCTCTGCATCTGGTTTCTCTGTGGATCAAAGACTGTTTGTTCCAAAAGACATTTCCCCCTCCCAAAATTATTTTTATTGCTATCGTATCTATTTTTAAATTTGGGACATTATCTTTTGCATAGCTGTCCAGCAGTCATACAGTATTCTGGACTTCTCACAGCATGTTGTCCGTCGTATCTGGTTTAAATAGATGTGTTCTTAATTTCTGCAAAGGAACAAGGTCTTAAAATCTTCTCACTCATTTTAATACGAACTCGACGTATGTCTTGTAAGTTTATGGACTGCTTTACTTTTATAATGTTAAAGCAATTATATTCCACTATGTACAAAAAGCCACAAGGGGAAAATCTTAAGAAATTATCAAGTCTAATTATACACATTTATGGCTCAGTATTAGAGCTTCTTAGAATACATTTGTGATATTACCCCATACACGAATATTAAAAAAAAAAGGTAGCATTAAAATTGAACTGAAAGAACAAGAGAATATATGGCTACTAGCCATTAATAACTGCTAGTGTTTGCAAGTTTATGGGGTTATTGTTAACTTTTTTTTTTTGCCATTTACTGCAGAACAGTTAATGCTGATGGTCACAGAGATATTCTTGTGAAGATCTCTCTGTAGTTGAGAAGGCTTCTGGTAAATAGTTTGTGGTATTATGTGCCCATTGCAGAAGCGTTCCATGATTTCAGTAAGGCAGAGAGCAGCTTTACATTCACTGCTGTGGTCACCAATGAAAGGACATGTTCTGAAAACTGCAGTCATCTTGTCACTTCTTTGTGGGAAGGCTCCAGATTCGAATTTTGCTAGTCTCAAATAATAGAGAATTTAATAATTGTTTTTTATCTGAAAGGAAAATTGTTACTGCAGAGGTTGAAGCTATTCAGGTTGCTAAGTTCTGAAGCATTTAATTTCAACACTGTAGGATTTACTGTACAAGTGGCAGAGAGATGCTTCTGTTTCATGTCTTATCCATGGGAAATAGGCTAATCAAATGTTTTCCAATTAGAACAATCAGCTCATCAAGGGAAACAAGCCAGTTTTGGGCCTGCATCCAGTTCCTCCTAAGGCATTTTGCATCAGAGATGAATTTTATGGCATCATCCTAAGGCTGAGGATTCTCAAGGGAATTGAAAGTACATGGGGCAGGGATGAAGCAGAAGAGAGGAAAGAAAGTGACCAGGACAGTAATGATTACTTATTACTGCTCACAGAAGTAGAGAGGTGTATTTTTAGAGGTCAGTCTTTACCTCAAGTACATGATGCTTTCTTTTGTGAGATACCTCTGGCAGTGGAAAGCTGGCCTAGAGAAAAATTAGTCATTGAGGCTGCAGTCTCACGTTGTGCTCTGGCTTCAGAAGTCAGCGCTGCTGCTGGGGAACAAAGTGCAGTTGTAACCATGTGGGGAGAATCGCTAATTCAGCACTGTCCCTCTTAGTGGGGATTTGCTTTCACTTAATGGGGCTTTTTTTCAGAACATGAGTCACCTGGAAGGAGATTGAGCATCCATTGCACTTTCTTCTCTTGCAGTGTGGAGGGTCAGATTTATATAGCAAGGGACAAGTTATTCTTTTGGGTCAATACAGCCCAAACTAAGCTGTCATGGCAACAATACAAGAGCTTAGCCATGGGTCAGCTACATATATGAGTATAATTTGACTTCAGTAAGTTACTTATAATGTTTTATTTAAGAATTTTTTTTAAACTGCTTGACAGTATACTTAGTTTTCAGGCTAGGAAGTCAATTCTTTGTTCTCTTTCAATAGCATAAAATCTTTTCGGTGTTGCCAGTTTCAGATTCTGGCTGTGCTAAGGTGCTGTGTTTTCATTCATTCTCCTAAACAGGAGCCCAAACTGGGCTTGAACCCTTGCTCTAAATTTGATGGGCTGTTTTTGGTAGGCTGGGGACAAATCAGTGATAGGCACCACAAGGGACACCTTCAGAAATAATAACAATAACCTTTAGCTGGTGGTAAAGGATAAAAGAGTTGTTTACATCTGTCATCTCATAGATCAAAGCAAAATTACTTGAGATGGAATACTGATAAACTTGTCCTTCAGGTTCCTCTTAGCATGGTAAAAGTGTAAAAGTTACTTGCTTTTTTTCTGATTATTTTTGTGGCTTGTGGAAAATTGATCTGACATTAACCTCCATTTCCAGGTAGGTGTTCGTACTCTGTATGCCTTCCTCTCCCAGATGCATGCTTTTTTTAGTCTTTCTGGACTTATAAAATAATGAAAAAAATGGAAGAAGCAGTTTCTTCACTAATGGATAATTCTAATGGAAATGGGGGATGAAAGCAGCACTAGGAAATAATAAAGATACTCTTTATATTCTTCACTAGAGAATATTTTGCTATTGTATCCCAAAGGCAGTTTGTGATCCCTTTTTCTGGCATTAACTTGAAACGGTTAAAGTGACAACTATTACAAAAAGTTTCAATCAGGTGTCCTGTATGCTTTGAAATATCTAGGGAAATAGTTACCTAATGATACAGGGCAACATAAAAATAAAAATCCTTGGTTTACCTGGTTTAGATTTATAATTGAGATGATTTATAGAAGAATCCACAGTGACTCTCAACCTGACCCGAGAGTTAATTAGATTAGCATGGGTATTATGTCCTATTCTCAGTCTTTGCAAAGTGCCAGGTTAAAAATCAGGGAGCTAGTAATCCTGTAATTTTTTACACTGAATTCCTTAAATAATTGGTATTCTAAAAGTGTTAAAAAGTTGTTTCTTGACTTTACATTGTGTCTTTTCAGCCCACAGCAAATATTATTTTGCTGATTTCACTTTGCCTTGTAATATATCCCAGAAATGTTGGTTTGAAGGGGCCTCTGGAAGTTGTCTGCTGCAGCCTCTCTTTAGAAACAGGAGGGTTGCCAAAGCAAGATTAGCCATGGCTTTCTCTAGTTGATTCTTGAAAACCTCCAAAGATGGAGATTTCACTATCTGATTTACTGTGGTATTTAGCAAGGTAAAGTAAGATAAAATGTGTGAAATATCTTCAGTTTGACTCCAGATATTTCTGAATCAGATTTTGGCAGCTGTTGCCTGGCAAAGAAGTTGCCATTCCTGTATGAAAGGTAATTGCAGTGTGCTGTAAAGGTGGGTTTCACATCACCTAATTTTAGCTGCATTTGAATTAGGTACCTACTTTGTTGACCGAGGAATTTAATTTGCCTCTATAATCAGTGAAAAGACGTGAAAAGAAGTAAGTCCCTCCAGAATGCTACTTATCCTTCTCTGGGATGGCTGAGTCATTCCCAGGAAGTGCCACTTTCTCCCACCATTTACAGGGAGGCTCCCCTTTTCGTTTGGTGTCAGACTTGCTTCAGCCAGATAAGGGGAATTCCTTCCTAGCTGGGCCAAGGCAGCTGGGTACTACACCCACACTTTTGTTCAAGTTGGGTGTCATCTTAATTAGCAAATGCAGCAGAAAGACCCAACACATCAGGCAGAACATTGACTAGCAACTATGGCTGTCAAAGCCTTCTCAAACACCTCCGTCCTGCTCTTCCTTCCTCGGTTTTCTGGTTTGGTGTTTTTTTGTTCATTCAGTCATAAGGATTTTGTCCTGTTCGTCATTCTACGTTATTGCTTTGTGGTTGCAAAGAGGTAATGAATTTCTTTGTATTTATTTGAATTCAGATGTTTTTCCAGGATTATCCTGGCTTGGAACAGGGTAGCTCGAAGTTGGATTTTTTTTTTTCTTCTTTTTATTCTTTTTTACTTTGTATATGTGTTATGCAAACACTTTGGGAAGGAAGGAGCATTGTAATGTGGCTGATAGAGGAAAGATTTTGCAAGCAGCAGTTTATTGCTTAGGATGCCTGTGGGGACTGCATGGTTATGCAAACTAGTGCCCTAAAGGGGAAAACATCCTGTCATTCCTTTAGTATTACATGAACAGCAGATAGAGGCATGGCAAATGCTGTCTTAGAGCAGAAAGCTTCCTTAACAACAATTTATCAGGCACCTTAATATTTTTTTTTTCCCCCACCCTCTATTCTGCCAGCCAAGTTGTGATAAAGGCTGTTTTGTTCTGATGAAACAACATATAAAAGGACATATTTTGCCGGTCTTACTACCTTTGATCTTTTGTTGGCTCTTTGGGTTCAGTTATATTGCATATACTTAGGTAAAAAAGAATCTGACCTTTCTGAGTTGACTTCCTCGCTCTGCTGTTGTTGCATGGAGGTTGCCTGAGAATGCACATTTTTCTCTGTAACCTGGGAAGTGGCTCACTGTGTATTACTAGGTATCTCAGAAGATTTTGTTGTATTTTTCTCTAAAGTCTGCTGATTTAGTCAGTGATGATGGTTAAAATCACAAGTTTTACTGAGCCTCAACTTAAATAGACTTGTTTTAAATTTTACCAAGTTAGGTAAGCTTCTAAACACTTGTGCTAAAGCGCGTACGGCCTCTTCTGGTGGTTGCAATGTTTGTATTTGCTGGGCCTGAAGTCTCTGCTCTCTTACCTGCCGTGGGAGCAGTGTGTTGAAGGTCCCTCTCTGATGCCTTGCAGGACCCTGAGGATGCTGTGCCTGTTGGACAGAGAAGGGCCTGGTGCTGGTGCATGTGCTTTGGGCTGGCCTTCATGCTGGCTGGTGTGTTCCTGGGTGGTGCCTATCTGTACAAATATTTTGCATTCCAGGTAAGTCACATACTAGTCATGAGAGGGCTGTTTTTCTTTGTGGGAAGAGGAGCAACAGACTGTTCTTTTTGTGTTACATTTGGAAGAGGAGGAACAGACTAAACCAAGGAAAGTAAACTATTTTTTTCTTTCCAAAACTTCATGTTTTCTAAAGGCCAGAGTTTTGCCTTCTCTAAAGTTACCTATCAGCGGAGGAAGGCAAAAGTGAAGCTGGCAAATAAAAGAGAGCAGCCCTTTTGAAAACTTCACTTTGCAAAGAAAACATTGTATCTAAATAGGACTTGGGTTTAGGAACCCCAGCGGTGTCCCAGATTTTTATCTATTCTCTTTTCTCTTTTGCAGTGCCAGATAGTGGAGGTGGATTAACCCCTTGACAGCCTCCTTGTTTGATCCCAGGTTTCCTAACCCATGAGGCACTGCTAATGTACAGGAAAGGGACTGCTTGTGAGAGCAACGCAACGATTCTCCCCTTCCCTAGCCTCCACATGGATAAGAAATATGGGCCCTGCAGGGGACTCGGGAAAAGCACAGTCAGTGTGGTTTAAACATGCTCTGTCAAGGCTAATCCACACTGACAAGATTAGACCTCTAACAAAATGTATTTTCAGTCTTTTAACAAATGGCACTGCTGCAAGAGGAGCTCTGTGAAGGCAGCAGTGCCAGGGAAATTGAGCTTTTACCTGAAACATGGGAGATCTCAGTTAAATATTGTCTCCCTTGGGGGGAGTTGTCACTGGGCAGTGCTGGATGTGCTGGGCTGTTGCCCAAGTGGGGCGAGCACACCCTCCCTGCTTCAGAAACTGCTGGGCTTGCAAGATCACACAGCCAGAAAGGGAGAGGGTAAGCAGAACATGAATCTCTCTAGCCCATTGGTTAGTGCAACTAATTATAAGGCAAAAATTCATGTTCTTGTCCCTGACTGTTGCTTTTCCCCCATTTTGGTAGCTGCTAATGTGGAAAGCCGAGTGATTAAACTTGAGAAATTCTAGCTGAACTTGCAGTTTGTAGTCTCTTTGGCTGTCACATTAACCAAATTTGCAGGGGAGCAGTAGTGTTGCAAACGATGATGCTTAAACAACAGCTTATCCCGATTAACGAGCTGAGGAGCTGAAGGTTGCATTTCTAATGCACATTTCACCCGTGCTTAGCACTGGGTGCTCCACCTTTCACCTGCCAGAGAGATGAAAAGGAAAGCACCATTTCATTCAAACCTGTGCTACTTGTCTGTGAGTCAGATCTGCCTTAAAGGAAACATTCAGGAATTGAGCTGCAAATGCTCTAAAGACACGTTTTTCAATTTAAAACTTTAAATTGATGGCATGTGCATATGCAGAGTTCTATAGTTCTAAAACTATCTGGTGTGTAAATTTGGTACATGACTTCCTCTGACTCAGAACTGTATTTTACACGTAGCCCACTACGTGTACTGTGGCAAAAGGACAGGAATTTCTCTTTTTACCTTTTTGTCTCTTAAAACTGTTCAAAAAATATTTTAGAAACTGACTTTCCAGACTCTTGAAGTCTTGTAAAACTAAGCAAATTCACAGAATAATTGAGTTTGGAAGGAAAGTCTTGACGTCATCTAGTCCAACCCTATGCTGCAAGCAGGACCAAATTTAGACTTGCTTTTTAAAGGTGATTTGGATGACCAGTTTTAATGTTTTTTAATAATAATTTTGACTACAGTTAGATCATCATTTAATAATAATAATAATATGCATGCATGTCAATCTAGGAACTTCATTGTCTTTCTAAAAATACATGGGAGACTGGATTTTAAGAACCTGCTTATGAGATCCTGTTTTCCTTGAATTCAAGGGAAGAACTCCCTCTGGGTTGAGGTAATTGAGGTTTTAGCTGTAGTCATGTTGTAGATAGCAAGTGGCTCCTGCTTTGATGTACAAATCAAATTAAAGGCAAAACTTGCATTTAATCTGACAAGTTTTTCTTCAGTGCTCTGAGATTCTTACTTTTAAACTTCTACATTACTGATCTTTTTGTTGCTGGGTTGTTCACTATTTTTAGCAGGGTGGCGTGTATTTCTGTGGAATAAAGTACATTGAAGATGGCTTAAGTTTACCTGAGCCTGGGGCAGAGGCTCAGAGTGCTCGCTACCACACAATTGAGCAAAATATTCAGATCCTGGAGGAGGAAGATGTTGAGTTTATCAGTGTGCCAGTCCCTGAATTCGCTGATAGCGATCCTGCTGATATCGTCCACGACTTCCACCGGGTAAGAAATGCATCTGAAGAAGCTGAAAGCATTTAAAACTTGAAAAATGTTCCCCCTCAGTCATCTTGATAAATATACCCCTTATTTATTGTGGTGGGGGAAAGTGGAGGGCTGGAGGAGGCAGCAGAAATGTTTTGATCAGCAGCAGGCTGCAAGCAGTTATTAACCAGACATAAAAAACAGCACGATACAGTCATCCATCAGGTAGTGTGTAAACCTCCATTTGCAAATACAGTTCTGTTCTTAGAAAGGGTAAAATCTTGAATCTGTTTGCTCTCCCTAGTGTATGAGAAACTAAAGAGAATATTGTTCTTGCTCTGCTGAGTCCACTGGGCCAGAGTTTGACTGTCTGCTCTGTTGCCGAGGGAAGTTTGGAAAGGGTTGAGGTAGCTTTGACATCAGCTTGGAGGGGCTGATTGTATCTGATGTCACTGGGTGTGTTCAAGCACTCCCAGAGGTGCTCTCCTAGCATGGCTCAAACCCCCAAAGCAGCAGCAAAAGGGGAAGGAGCATGGAAGACAGCTCATTTTCCAGATGCCACAGGAAGCCAAAGTTTAATTTCTTCGTGCACCACAGGCTACTACGATTCCTAGAGGCACTGAACTAGGGTTTCAAAGCTGTCTTCCTTTCTTGGAGAAATAACCTTGATTGATAAGGAATCGTGGTAATAAATTTCTGTTAAGGCAGTTGACAGGCTTGCAGCTCTGAGTGTTAAGAGCAGCTGTAAAACAATTAGAAGCCTTCCTTTTCTGTATCAGCATGGTTGGAGCTGTCTGATGGCGATGAAATGTACAGCTGGTTTTCAGGAAGCTAAATCTCTATGAACATTTGAAGACTTCACTGAACAGCTTTTTTTAAGCCAAGCTGAAAAAGAATAGGGAAGTGTCCTATTTTTTGATGCAAACTTCAGAGTTTAAAGTGCTATCTATCAAATATTCATAGCCAGATTTGGAGGAAAACATTGCTTGCTTAAGCTATGTAATTTAAATAATATTTCAGAATATATTTAGGGAGCTTCTGTTAAGAGTTAGAATAAAGACTCTAAAGAGGGAAAACTGGAAAATGAAAAAAGAAAGCAGCATCTAAGAAGCAAGTAAGAACAACATAATATTATAAATTTACTTTTTGATTTAATAAATTAAAGGCTTTGCTCTAAAGGTCAGTGCAAGGGTCATTTGCCATAGATACAGCACTTGCTCCATGTAATGAGATTAGCTGCACTGAAGATTGCTGTCCTGGCATTATTTTGACTGCTGGGCTCCTGGTGCTCAGTATTTTATACAGATACACAGTCTCAGAGCTTTCAGCAGCTAGAGATAACGTCGTCTTTAGCAAGAACAGGTGCAGTAAAACACAGCTCAGTGAACAGAGCTACAGGATTCATCAGGGTAATTCCCTGAGCTTTTTATCAAATGATGGCAAATACTGCAGTTCAGGTACTGTATAAAGATAATAATTCAACTATGAATAATCATTAACCTTGCAAGTCAGTAGTATTTTTGAACCTAAAACTACCTTTGTTGCATTTTCTGTAGCAATATTTTTTTCCTTCTGTGTTTTGTTCTTAGAGCAGCATTTCCTCTTTAGACTGTAACAAAATATAAAAGCATGAAGATTAGAGCCAGGTTTTTACCCTGTTGTTTCACATTGAAGGCACTAGGATATGTGAACGCTGTACTTGTTTCCTTAACAGCTCGAGTACATCTTTGTAGTTTCCTTGCTTAGTGCATTTGAGCTCCTCATCACCTGCTGCCTTGCCCAAATCCCTGTTGAAAATAAAAATCTTATCAAGGCTGCCCTTCATTTGTGCATTTACTTGGCCTAAGATTGGAGTTTGTTGGACAGACTTTACAGTGAACAGAATAATAATTTGAAGAACAGCACAAGGCAATAGCAGTTCAGAAATGTCTGTCAGTTTTCTGATCTTCTTGTTATTTTGTTTAAAATAAATGTTTTCTCAACAGAGACTCACTGCCTATCTTGACCTTAGCCTGGATAAGTGCTATGTGATTCCTCTGAACACTTCAGTTGTTATGCCACCAAAAAATTTTCTGGAGCTGCTCATCAATATCAAGGTATGATTAAATCACAAGTAATTTGTTCTTAAGACAAAGGAAGAAGTAGAAGTTTTTCTCTTTTTTTATTCCTCTTGCAGAACTCTGACATTCACACAAGGCACATGATCGCTAGAGGTCTTAGCAAAGAGAAGAAAGTCTATAACCTACTTAGACAATGATCTACAATCATAAAGGAATCATTAATTCAGAGGAAGGCAAAAAAATCTGATAGTCTTCAGTGCTATAAATTTGGCTGACAAAACCATGTAAATGTAGCATAGCTGGACTCTTTGATAGCAATCTCTGTGTTTTTTAATTTATAATCCATTGTGACTAAAGTTTCTACGAAGCATGTGTGCACTGGACTAAGACTGGTTAGCTGGGAGGCATGGAGTAGATAAGACTGGGAAATCCTTTTAACAGGGGCACTGTTTAAAGCCTTGATCCCTAAGGCTGGTCCCCACTTTGATCCCATGGCTTGAGGGTGATGCACATGAGATCTGCTCTGTTGGATCTGCTGTGCACTTTACATAAGGCATGCTTTCAGTTGCAGATTTAAATAGTATTTACCTTGGGTTCTGGGCTTCTGGTTTCTTCACAGAACAGCAAAACAGTCCAGTGGGGAAGAGAGCTGGTGAAATGTGTCTAAGATTTGGGGAGAAGATTTTAATATTTTACTGAGCTTTTTAAACTTTGGAACAGTTACATCACCTTTGGGTTTGCATCTTTCAAAAAAGGCTTTGGAATTAGGACTCCAGGAGCCATTTTAGCCATTTCTGAGTGGTTTCTATGTATAAATTTAATGCAAAAAGTTGCCACAAGTAAGTCCTTTGCTGCTTTTTTGCTTCCATTTTGAGACTGGCTATTTAACCACACTTCCATTTCCTGTACATAAGGATGATGTGGTGTCTGTAAAACTCAGTGGCCCCGTTTTTTTTTAACTTTGTCTGTGCTGTTTTCTTTCCATTTTTAGATCACACAAATTTCACTATTAAAATCTGTTAATTTTGTAGTTTGTCATTAGTACTTAATCAAATATTCTTGGTTTTACAAGTAAGAGGATAACCAGGCATCACGCATTTAACTGAAAATCTGTGCAAAAGCAAACAGTTTTGATCATTGTCCCCAACAGTGGGTGCCCTAATTTTATGAGACATCTGTTTCATTCTCATTGTATTAACAAAAAGCTGTGGGCATTTGATGTCACAGAAAATCAGGCTAAACATTTGTAACTGGAATTTGGAAAACTATGCAGCAGATACACAAAGTGAGTAAATACTGTCCTGCAGTCACACTGGCTGCACCAGGAAAAAAATGTATGAAAGATGTGCTAGTTTCATTAAAATGAGCTCTGAATACATGCAGAGAGGGCATTTTATGAAAATGGAGGAGCTCTGGGCTGTTCTGGTGTTCAAGAAACACCATAATTTTAGCCTAAAGATCTGCATTGCTGTATGTTGATACAGTTTACCTCAATGTGCAGACATGAAAGGCCTCCTTTGTTTCTTTAGGAAACAAAACTAAAACCCAGATATATTTGCTCATCCGCCTCGTTCCCGCTGCTGAGCCAACTGGATAATTTTAACTGTGTGCAGTGCACAGGGTGTCTCACAAATGATGATATTTGTGGCTTTGCTGGATCCCAGCACTGGATAATTGCTCCTGCAGCAACTGGGCAGAGGAGATTCCTGCACTCAGTTTCCTGTTCTCCTGTCCCACCCAGGGAGGACTGAGAAGGCTGGCTCTGGTGGTGGGCTGGAAGCTCCCGTGGTTGGGAGGTCCTGAGTTCAGGAGTGTCCTTGCAGGCTGCCCCCCAAGTCCTCAGCACTGCTGCCCACCCTGCCACTGCCTTGCACTGCTGCTCTGCTCTGGCACTCCCTCGGGGCTCCCTTCTGGGATTCAAGAGATCGGGAGTTAAGATACAGTAATTTGCAGAGATTTAATTACAAAATAATGAGTGGGATAATTTGGAAGAGTGATGTTTGCTAAGCTGTTACTTAAAGAAGTTGCTGTTGTTTTCCTCATAGTATATATTGAAGAAAATATTCATAGTTTATTCATTAATGCAAAATTTAAAGGGAATTTTATACAGTCCTTTCTTTCTTTACTGGGAAGAATAGCATTTAATCAGCTTCTCAACACGTCACTGGAGCTCAAAAGATGATCTTGTTTCACAGCAGAAATTTCAAGTTGTTTATTGTCACTTAAAAAATATAAAGATCTTTCACAACAGAAGGTGAATTTGTTTTCATGATAAGAGATCATTTTATTTTTAAAAGCAAGGAACACCTTCTATACTGCTATAAATTAGTACCACTAAGTAGGATTTCTTAGTATTTAAAAAAATGGATGATTATTTAATAGTGGTGGTATTAGAAAACTGGCAGGCAGCTGTCTGTGCATCTTCAGCCATGTACAGTGAGGTGTGCACAGAGCCAGATTCCTCCATCATTTCATCTGTGGCAGAATAATACTGGAGGGACCAGAGAAGGCTTGGGAAGCCTTTGCATGCCATGGTGGCTCTCTCCTTTTTTAGTGTATTGCCTTGAAACACCTGATGTCCCACTTTGGCTTTGTAATACCTTTCCACATAAACAATTGTGGGAGTCACCATAATAACTTACAGGGTAGATGGTCTCATCTTGGCTTTGGTTTGAGAGCAGTGACCCACACTGTGAATAAGTTCAAGGCTTCCCAACCCCATGGACTGCAGCTGGAATATACTGCAGCTGGCCTGCTTCATCAGCAGGAGTATCTCCATGTCAGTCATGTTTCTGCCAACTCCTGCTTGGGAGTTGTTCCCGTTGAGGTCTGCTGGGCTGTTATTAATGAAGTGAAAACTTTGGATGGTAAGTGCAGAACTGACCTGTGACAGTGGGTACCCCCAGGAAAAAAACCTGCTGAAGGCTGATATTTCTGTAGCAGGAGGGCAGTGGGTGTTATCATCAGTGGAAATTCTGTGACCTTTTTGAATGTAATTGTTACATGTTTCTGTACTGTTGTGAAGTTCGCACATTTAGAATGAAAGTCTGTGGATAACAAATATTTTGAAATAATCCAATGACATGTTGAAGAAAAACATTGCAAAGTGTTTCTTGTGTACTCAGACCATGAAGAGATGGCTTTTGACAGAGCTGTTACGTTTTTGTTCAACAGGCTGGCACATACTTGCCTCAGTCCTATTTGATTCACGAGCAGATGATTGTTACTGATCGCATTGAAAATGTGGATCAGCTGGGATTCTTCATTTACCGCCTCTGCCGCGGCAAGGAAACCTATAAACTGCAGCGCAAGGAAGCCATGAAAGGTAAACGCTCCTCCCGCGGGCTCGTGTGTTGGCAGAAGCTCCAGTGGTGCCTGAGAGTGTTCAAAGGAAAGCCTCTAATTAAAGCAAGCCTTGCTTGTTGCACCAACCTGGCCTCAGTGTGTCTGATACTGTCTTGTGTAGCTGTGGAAATAAGTCACGTCATGGTGCACAAGTGCTCAAGGCCCCAGTGACCTCGGAGTGCCAGAATGTCTCTGTGTGTGGGTGCATGGGTGTGTTTTCTGCTGCTCAGGCTTTCATTGATGCTTTTCTTCAATCTTGAACCCTAAACTACTCACCCCAACCCAACCCAAAGAAAAATCTTTGATATAGGAGAAGCTTTAGCCTTGTAGTCCAAGTACAGAATTGCAGGTTCTTCTTGTCATTAAAGCCATCTATACATTGTTACATGTATTCTTATTTGTGTCAGTGAAATATGAATAAGAACTTGTCTTCTTAGGCAAATTGTAGTGCTTGGTACTTTTTAGTGGAAAAATGGTTGAAAAACATTATTTGGAGGAGTCTTGAAAAGCTATTAAGTACTGCCTTAAAATTGGCATTCAGATGTTATTTGGTTAAATTCTGTCTTTGATTCCCAGATAATGTTTAGGTACTACAAATTTACTCTTTTTTTGCATATAGCAGTTTATTCTATTTCTGTTCCCTCTTTCATGTCCCCACAAGCATTTTTACAGGTGCACAGAGAGGGAGTTCAGGAACTAATCTGAGTTAAAAACTAGCCAGTGGGGGGTTTTGGCAGGTTGGTTTTCGCTAAACCAGTACTGGGATTTGGTTCACCACACTTTTCAGGGTCATTCCCTGCTAATTGATTTTCTACATCTGAATGTGTGCCTGTGTGTGTTTTGTTGGAGGGGAGAGTTGGAAAGGAGTAGTTCTGATTTCTGGTGACACCTTATCATAGCAAATATAAAACTTCTGTCTCTGATGTACCTCAGCCCTTCTCCCCTTGACACTCTGTTGTTCTTTACCAACACAACAGGGATTCAGAAGCGTGAAGCCATCAACTGCCGAAAGATTCGACACTTTGAGAACAAGTTTGCTATGGAAACGCTCATCTGTGAACAGTGATGAGGATGAGTACTGTTCCAGGAGACTTTAAAAGTACAGTATGACCCCACCCTTTGTATTGTGTGCAGTGATCATTTTTTAAAATCTTCTTTTATGTAAGTAGTGGACAGGGCTTTCTTGCTGAACACCTTCTATACTTCTCATCTCATGATACATGTAAAATCAACACATTTTAGTTTTCTCCTTATTTTCAGGTGTGGTGTTTTTCTTATGTTTGAATAGCAATTGTATAAAGACTTAGTTGCTAGTGCATTTCATGTGAACCTCGAATACTAGGAAGAAGATGTCTTTGAAATACCTACCAGTTTTTAAATAAGTAAAATTGAAAAAAATTATTAATGTACAAATGGACTGCAAGAGCTACTTCTAACTGTAATATTACCTGCTATATAGTTTGTTACAGCATATAGACAAATCTGTATTTGACTCTCCTAACCAAGTGCAATTTGTTTTGTTTTTAAAATATTGTCATATTTACCTTTTTGAGATTGATTTCTGACTTGATGTTTTAAAATGCCAAGTGTTTGCTGTAACAATCTTTTAGAGAATTAAGGAGTAACTTATGTTACTAACTTGTATATAATCCATGTATGTGCAATGGAAAATAAACCCTATAAACCTGTTTGTCTAAAAGTCTCGTGTTTTCTTCTGCTACTACTGGATTATTTTTAAGAAGAGAGGACTACAGTTAAAATTTTACTTGAAGTGCTGTTTCTAAAAATAGAATAAATGTCTGAGAAATGAAATATGAACAGGGAAGCATGCTTTTCTGTCCCTTTTCAATTAAAGGCAATACTGTGCTGCTTGCTGAAATTCTGGATGAGTATTTCCACAATACATATGATCTGAGTGGAGACCCAAAGCTGATCTAACATGTTAATGCCTGAAATCTCTCTCCTGAACATTTGTCAAATGATGGGCATCATCCATCACGTGCCATGAGTCAGGCTGACCCAGCTGAGAGCCAGGAGTGTTCACTACCTGCAGCACTTTGCCATTCCCTTTGTTCCCCATCATGGTGTTCCTGCCAGCCTGTGCCACTGAGCTTTGCCAGGTAATCTGTGGCTCGCTCAAATACCACCAATACCATTCTGTATCATGTCATTTACACTTAAACCTGCTATTCTTAAAGCAAGATTGATTTTATTTTCTTCTAATACAATTTGGATCCTTGTAATGTCAGCTTTTCTAGGGGAGAGTGCAGAATACGGTGTATAAGATGAATAAGATGTACTTGCTGTTTCGAAGCTGTTTGCAAGGAAAAAGAGAGGACAGGAAAAAAGAGAGTAACGTTGAAAAACAAGGCTGGAAAATCTCCCCCTAGATCCACTTGAGAGCCTCCATGACATGGGAACTGACTTGTCGTCTGGCCAAATTTTGAGCATGGATTTATCAGAAAAGTAAGAATGTTTATAGAATAATTGCATATTTGAATAAAAAAAACCAACAAAAAACTGTTTAAAACTATCTTAAAATAATATACACCATAGGTGTCCAAATCATTTGTCTTAAGTTAATTCAGTCAAGAGACTTTGTACTAATCTTATTTTTCATCTTTTAAAGGATCTTTTCTTAATACAGTGGGAGGATGCTTTACTGTTTTTGGAGCTATTATACAATTGTAAACATGCTATGATCCAGCTTCCTTCTATTGTGAATGTTTGGACTGAGATAAAATTATTTGTTTTAAAGGAAGTTTCCTAAATACACAATACTTTTTTTGGTTTTTTTCTTCATCTGCATGTGGCTTAATTTACAGATTGGTTCTAGTGTAAGTGCATTATATGTAAAATGGAAAGTATAACTGCTGTATTCCAAAGATGGACTTTTAAAATCCATTTTTGATGGTGCACGGCAATCATGAACATCACATGAGGCCTCACATGCATACAGGCTAGATGCTAATGTATAAGTTATATTTACATAGCTGCACCTCAGTCTATGTGCAAGCAAGCTGGAAAACCTGCTGGGAAAACTTTAGCTACAGACATTCAGGATGTTGCAATTGTGTGCATGCCACAAAGGTCAAGTGCATGTCAGCACAAGGCTGCTGGTGCGTTCTTTGGAGCCCTGTATGACGCAAGATTCATGCTGAAGTACTTAAAAGGATGTTTCCTACCTTTTCAGGAGCATTCTGTTCCTATCTTCCCTAAGTTAAACATGAAACTTGTTAATTTGTAAGCAAGCTTCGTCTGGTCTTTAACTTGTTTTCAAAATAAGACTGGGTAACCAAACCTGGTGATCTGTGGTGTGCCCTTTAACGGAGACACCAGCAAATGAGGCTGCTGAAGGGGTGATGGAGCAGGGGGAGAAATAGATTTGTTCTTACAGATGGGAAGTTTCTATGATCATGCTGTATGCCCATCCCTAATGCTTTTTGAGCCTGCTGGAGGGAGATTTACTTCGATCAGCAGTGTGAAAATAAGTGTGGGGAAGGAGGGAGAAATTCGTGTGCACTGAGCAAAAGCTCCCAGCATGTGCTCGTGTCTTATTAAATGCCAGGCAGTTTGTGTAGGAAGACAACCTAAAACACCCGGAGTGCAGCAAAAGCTCATGTTGGAACTTCTGCCCTCTTAGACCAAGTTGATGAAGCATGGGACACAAATCCATGGAAAGAAACAGCTCTTGGAGGTGCTTGGGCTCTCTTCCTCTTTTTTTTAATAATAAAAGTACAATAAACACAAGTATAATAATAGTTAAGAGTCTATTAAACAAAGATAGCTGTGCTGCACTGAAGAAACCACATTTCCAGCCCAGCGAATTCCAGAAATGGGTCAGTGTAAAAGTGACCTCATTGGACAATTATCTTTGCAAATAGTTTTAAACTCCTCATAAAAAACAAAATCAGTCCTAATGCTGAGACACACTTTATTACTGAAGCAGCAAAATCAGTATCCTGTGCCATCATGTTTAGTTGGTGGAGGGAGCTGTGTTGCTCTCTCAAGGGTCCCAAAGAGCCTCTGATGTTCTGCTGGTCTTTGCAGGAATAAAGTTGTTGCAATCAGTCAATGTGATCGATGTAATCTGGGCTTGCAAAGCACAATAAAAGCTCCAAGGCCTCTCTCCTCCAGCTAAAGTCTTGCAGCTTTAGTAAAGAGGCACAGGACATGTTTTGGCATGAAGAAAATCCTTTGGCCCTGCAAGACTCAGAATGCACCAGTTTGGTTACCTGATGCCTGTCAAAGGTGTGTACGTGCATTTGTTCATATGGGTTGGGTGGGATCTGACACATCAGTGTTAGCAAAAGCTTGTGGTTTAGAGATATCAGCAGAGCTGCACTCTCACTGACATTGCTTGTTCCAGTGGTAGGAGGAGATTTTATTGCTGTGGAGGAAGCAACATAGAAGAGCCTATAGCGCTGTTGTCACAGCAGCAGTTTTTCTGTAATGCTATACACAAATGTTTTCACCTAAATAGGGTATTTCACTGCCATGGATTAGTAAAGAATGTCTTTTTCTTAGACCCACTCGTAGCAAAAAGAAAGAAACAAGATCACAGGTTGGTTTAGTTCAGAGAAATGCCTATGCTCATTCACTACAGGCTACGGTTGCTAGTTTTCAATTGATTTTCAGGTTGTTGGTTAAGATTAATTTGATTTCTAAGAACTACTTGCAGGAGACTGCATTCTGCTCCTTGTGGGCTTAGGAAATCTTGGAAGTGGAGGCATGGGAAACATCCTCACAGGGGAGATGGCCGGCAGCAGGACAGGGTGTTGCCTTTGCCAGAGCACACTTCCTCATGTGGTGAGAGGAAACAGAACTTGGGACTGAGAAGGATGGGAAGGGAGGGATTGCAGCAGGGCCCTTAATGTGGCCGTGTAATTGCAAGCAACAGGAAGGCTGTGGTTTGCTTGCTGATCTTTATTTCATTACCAGCTGGCAGTACCAGCTGAAATGAACTGCCCTGCAGAGGGAATGCAGGATGCCCTCTCTGCACCCTCCTGGGGCAGAATGTACCCGGGGTTTGAAGCACTTGGCCTGCCGAGGACACAGGGTGGTACCTGTGTGACAAAGCACAGGGTGTGATGCAGCTGTGCATGCAAGGGCATGATTTATACTGATATCCAGAAACCTTTGTAAGCAAGGAAAGCCATACCAGAAATGATCATTTTTGTCTGATGTAATCGCACTGTCACTAGGGCTTAATCTGATAAATTGCATCAGTCAGGGATTTTATTTTTCAGTATCCTGGTTCTCAGCACTAGTGCAAATCTGTTAAAACAGACACAGCTCTGACAGCCATTCTCATGGAGAACAAGAAATGTGTGAGGTCCGTATAAGTACCTATGATTTTTCTATAAATAGATAAATACAATCAAGTGAAAAGAGAAAAAAGTGACACTCAAGTCTAAACCCTTTGATCAGTGCAAAACCTCTCTGATGTCCAAGCAAAATAACTAGAAGTATCTGTGAAGGGTTGAGGTTTTGCACATAGGCATCATTAACATACAGCCATTTCCCCATCCAGTAGCAACAGTGGTCTCCTTTCAGATCCCACTGGCAGTTTGGTCAAATGCTGTACTGAGAGAGATTCCTGCCTTAAACTCATCACTGCAGTCCTGAGAGTCCAGCAGTGCCCTGTGTAGTGCTCTGAGAAGAGCAACCCACAGATCTGTATAACTGTGGAGAGAAAATAATTCTTTTTATTGATAATGTCAATGTATAGAGAAAGGTTTTGAACTGTTAGAAGTGGTAACATCTGATATCTCTCATCTGAAAGAGAAACGGGTGGATGTTTGTTATGGTCCCTACGGACTTTACATCACTGTAGAAATACTAACTTACAGAAATGGTTTTTATTTCTTCAGATCTCAAGCTGTGCATTTGTGTAGGAAATAAGGACACAGGGGTCAGGCTCACCACCACCAAGAGGCACAACCAGTCCTTTTCACCCTGCCACCCCAGTGAACCCTTTCCAGCTTCAAAGGCAGAGCTGGTGCCAAGGCAATCACAGCGTTACCAGGGCAGGTGATGCTGGGGAGTGCAAAGGGCCTGTTCCAGCCGTGGCCTGAGTGTCCCTGAGGCTCTCCTGCAGCAAGACTGTCACTTGAATCTGCCTGCTGCACCAGGTGCTTCTCCAGAAAGGCTCTTCTTCGGGCCTGGGGCCTGTGGGACAGCAGCTGGTGAAAAGCTGGCCTGCAGGTCTGTCACTGCCTTGCTCCTGTTAGCACTTGTGCTGGGGCTTGAGAGGGACAGCTGGGCTCCAGGTGACACTGATGGCAGAGGGCTGGGGGCTGCTACACAGTGCAAGGAATGTGAATGCACAGAAAAGGCTGGCCAGGAGAGGCTATGTCCCCTCCCTGGTTAATTCTGCCTGTTACATGCCATAAAACGGGTGTGATACAAGCAAACATCTTTATAATCCTTGAGTTTTACAGCCTCTGGGCTTTATTCAAGAAGAAATTCTGCCAATATTTAGTATTTGGACTAATATCCAGAAGCTCTCAATTTAGTGGGTTTTTAAATGCATATGTTTTGGTCATGCAACTTCAGAAAACTGATTTTTCTATAATTGAAATAATGGCTTTTATTCCCCTTGTCAATTACCATGAAACTACAGCAACAGTTTTAAACGAAAAAGTTAAGATAATAAAATTACCTAAGGTTGTGTAGCAGCTGGAAACAATGAGTCAGGACTGCCTAACTGGACAATGTTTCACATATGCCCACGACCTACAGTCTTAAAGCAGTTGTAGCAAGATGTTTAGAATAAAGATTTTTGCCAGGTCAGATGCAAAAATTATCATCAATATTTGCAGTATTTCCTTTGCTCCTTTTTTTCCCCCAGTAGGAGCTGGTTTTTTTCTTTCCTTTGTAATTTTATTGAAAAGTCTAAAGGCTTCATTGAGAAGATGTTTTAGAATACATGATTAAAACATTAAAATCAGTGCATCTTAAAAAGAGAAGGGGGGAAAATGCAGCAACTTAAATATGGGTTTACATAAGGATCTGCCTTTCTTTGGAAGTACAGACATGTTAACACTTCTTACTGCAGTTTAGATGTAGTTACTATATCCAAGGCTTTGGGATGGATTCTTAAAGGCTATTGTTGCTTGATTCATCTGCTGTTTCCCTTTGTCTCCCTCCAGCTGTAACTTGAAGCATTCTGAGATTGTATTTTAGTTTTACCTGTTTATGGAGGGGAGCCCTAAGAGCCTTGCTTGATGAAAAAGTGCATAAAATTTGACTTGAGAAGGTGCTTGGTGCGCTAAAAAATTTTTTAAAAAATAGTATTTACACTGAGGCTGGTTTGTGAACTCTTTGAAAGGAGCAATGCACAGAGGGCCATGAGGCAAATTCTTTTCCTGCCATCTGGACATTGCAGGGCCTGGCTCTAAGAGCATGTTAAAGCAGCTGTGAGGGAAGCGACCCAGGAGGGTGTGTTTCCCTCTTGCTGACAGCTGGCATGGTCTCCACTGGCTGTGACCAAGTTTTCTGAGATGCTTTGCTCTCATTTTGAATTCTTTTGTGCTCTCAAAGCCAGTTGTGAGGAGAAGGCAATGGACTCAGCTGTGGTCTAGGGGTTTCAGCTTACTTTTCCAGGCTGGTCTGTCTACTTGTCTGCAGTTCAATGGTTGATGACAGACAGTCCTAAACCCCAAACCTTCCACAGCATCTGGTACCATCTGAACACAAAAAGTATTCAAATGTGCTTAGAAGCAGGGTAAAGTTATTGCCACAGTTTTACTAGAATCATAATCAGGAGCGTCCAAATCCCACTACAGTCTGTAGCTCAAACATTTCATTTGGAGTTTATGTACTTTGATTTGTTCTGTATTCACTTTTCTGTAATTGGTTTAATTCTAATTATAAAGCAGAAAGCCAGACACTGTTCTCCTGTTTTAGGTTAATGAATATAAAGGAAAAGCCTGAATAAATTTCTAGAATGTATGAATGTAAAAATACTAGTGAATTTTAATTGTATAACATAATAATGCTCATGCTGACTTTTGTTTGGGTTTTTCTTAAATCCAGAGTTTTGACAGCAGTCTCACAAAAAGTAGTTGCTTTAAAGGCAAATGACAGATATGTGCAGGTAGTAAGAATCCTTATGTACAAATATTTTTCCTTTTCTAAGAAGCTATCAAGTCTGTAAGTCTGAAAATAACTGTGCCTGTTTGCAGCAGAGTGGCCTCCTAAATGTGAGTATGCAATTGCAGACAACAAAGTAGATTTTTAAGTCTTTTAAAGTTATTTTTGAATCAGGGCACTGGTGATTTGAACCTCATTGACTTAAAATCCAGAGATGTTCACAGCATGAACTTCTTATATTAAGTGTAATTTTACCACACAGTGTTAAAAGTAACATTTCAGATAGGACTTCAATGAATGTCAGTTGAGAGGTCACTGAATCACTGACTCATTTAGACTGGAAAATACCTCTGAGATCAAGTCCAACCTTTGACTGGTCACCCAGCACCTTGTCAACTAGACCGTGGCACCACTGGCCATCCTGTCTAGTTGCTTCTTGAACACCTCCCGGGATGGTGACTTCACTGCTGCACATGGGGCAGCCCATTCCAATGTTTAACAACCCTTTCCACGATGAAATTCCTTTTGAGGTCCAACCTAAACCTCCCCTTGTGCAGCCAGAGGCCACGTCCTCTTGTCCTGTCACCTGTGACCTGGGAGAAGATGCCCAATCGTCACCTCACTGCAGCCTTTGCTCAGGCAGACATAGAGCTGAAGGTCTCCCAGGCCTCCTTTTCCCAGGCTAAACACCCCCAGCTCCCTCAGCCACTCCTCACAGGACTTGTGCTGCAGCCCCTTCCCCAGCTGCCATTCTTTGGACTGTCTTGGATGGAGGAACTGGACTCGGTTGAGATGTAACTCCACCAGTGCTGAATACAAGGGCACAATCCCTGCCCTGGTCCTGCTGACCCCACTATTCCTGGTACAGGCCAGGATGTCATTGGCCTTCTTGGCCACCTGGGCACACTCTGGCTCATGTTCAGCCACTGTCACCAGCATCCCCAGGTCCTTTTCCCCTGGGCCACCTTCCAGTCACTCTGCCCCAGCCTGCAGGGTGCCTGGGGTTGTTGTGGCCGAAGCGCAGGACCCAGCACCTGGCCTGGTTGAACGAGTGTTCCTAAAGGATCTGCAATTCCCGCCCTGCCCTGCACCTGTACAGTTACTCTGTACAGTTATTCTTATACACAGGTCTGCGTTTCTTCCCATCCCACGGAAAAGTTGTATCGGCTGCCGGGACCTGCTGAGCACCCCAAGGGTCACCACGGCTGGGGCCCGGGCGGGCCGTGAGGCGGGGCCGCGGTGCCGGCTGTCCGGGGCCGGGCCGCGGTGCCGGCTGTCTGCGGCCCCG
>VYXF01005261.1:59637-85360 GCA_013397295.1 Polioptila caerulea | reverse complement strand
CTGTGCCCCGCTCAGATACCGGCCCGTCACTTGGCTGCGGCGGCGGCCGGGGTCCCACACCAGAGCTCACACACTGTGGCTTGGTGAAGGTAGACTGAAGCGGGATGTTGCCGTGTTCGCGTCCGTGTAAACTAGCTGCTGTAGATTGCCCTTCTTTTTTAATAGTTTGTGATAAAGGTACGTGCTCAGGAGTTATTTTAGGTTACTAACAAGTGACAGTAGAAAACAGCACCATGTGATCAGCTAATTCTTGGAACTGCAAGTTATTTCAAATATGTCTTAGTCAGCTTTATACCAGTAGTCTCATTGCATGTTTCTGTGTATTTTTTTCCCCTCTGCATCCTTTATGAGGCTGCAGAAAGGGTATGGAGATGACTGTTGCAGAGACGGGAATGTCTGTATGTTAAATGTTGGGTTTTTTTTTTTTTTTTCTATTGCATAATGTTAACCTGGGCCTATCATTGAGGCATTTCCGTTCAAAGTTAGTCATTGGGCATGTGTAAACAGATTAATAAAATGTTAAGCCCCGTCTTGATTTTTGCTTTTCCTTCTACTCAGTATGACTGCTGTGTCAACAAGCTGTCTCAGAGTACAGGTATAATACAGATAAATCAGGGCAGATGCTTTGTTATAGAGTCCAGATGCAGTTTTGTAATTCTTAGCTCGAGTAGTGTAGCTATGCTGTCACCACTAATAGTTTATCAGTCTTTTTTAAACTGCAATGTGGTTATACCAGGTCTTGATGCATTCACATCACAGAGTAATAGTAGCATGGAAGGGAGACTGTGCATAGCTCTTTCAGTTGCAGATACAATTTCTGGTCTTGGATGTTCATAGGAAGCATTTATTTAGTTGAGTTCCCCTATAAGAACAAAAGCAAGAGTAGTCAGTTCCCTTGACTGAAAAAGAACTAAGGTGGGTTTCAGTAAAATCCTGCAAATTTCATATACAGGTAAAGTTTTGTTTTCACTGATCATTACTTAGAAGTGGCCAGATAAGATATATAGTGTTTGAAACCTTTCAGCATCTGAAGATTGCTTCCTTTACCTATTCAGAACCAGACCTTCATTATGATATATAGCTAATATCTGTTGTCTTGCAATTAAAACTGATTGCTGAGAGCCTTTCAATGTACAGGGAAAAAACAGTCTGCATTATATTGTGTTTCAGTCCAAGGCCTTTTCCTCAAACTTCGATGTATCTGCGGGGTGTTGAAATGAGTAAGCCGTCAAGACTGTGCCTCCATGGGGACCTGGAAGGCACTGGAGTTCCAGCTTCTTCTAGCTGAGAGCAGGCTTCATCTCACTATGAAGTCAAGCAAATCAACAGCCTGGCCAATTGCTGCTTCTTTTCCCAGGTCAAGCTGTTGTGGTGAGCCTAGCTTCTCTGGGTGACTAGTTCAAGTTGCAGGGATTCAGGAGGAGGCTGCTCTTTTCTTCCTCCTGGTAAAGTTATTATGTTGGAGGGGCTGTCCCAGGGTTTGTCCAGCAAGCACCAAATGTGTGTGTTTTAATCAGTGAAGTTCAGTAGTGACCTGTTCAGTTCTGAGCTGGAGCTGAAGCTGTGTAGCAGCTTTCTATCTCAAGCAAAAAGTTAAACAGCAGGCAGTTAAACAGCTGAGACAAATACTTACCAGAACACTTCTGTTTAGCAGTGTAGTTGGTTTGCTTTGAGCAAACTTAAACCATAAAGCTGCTGATGGAAATAAAGGTGGCATTTAAGAATCCCCCTCTCAAGCCATTTACAAAGACCTGAAACCTTGCCTTTCTTGTTTTTTGTGGTTGATGTTAGAACTGTGCCTGCCAAATCTCTGAGGGTGAAGGGCACTTGTAGTGGTAACTAGGAAGCAGCATGGCCCAGACTTTGGTACTGTGGTAACTGGCAGATACTCAGGGTGCAGATGTGGGTTTGGATGTAGTCTGAACATCTGCTGTATCCTTGCTCAGTGAATATTCAGTGACTTGAAATGAAAACGTATTTAGTACTGTCCTAGTCGCTTAGGGTGCATGTGCAGAGACTCTGTAAACCAGGCACATGTGGCTTAAAAGTATAAAGCAGTTATTTTTGGCAGCCACATACACAAAAAATTGCTAGAATGTAGTGACCTACCAACCTAAAAGTGCCTGTCCTTCAGTGAGACATTTTACTGGCCAGCCAGGCAGGCATCAGCCAGGAGGAGAAAACTTGTTATCTGCTGCTCCCTGGAAGGAATGCCAATGCCCACTGGAGCCACTGCTTTTTTTTCCTTCAGGATGTCACACCTTTCCACACTGATATTTTTTCTTTTGAGCATTTGAGCTCCTAGTGATGATACCTTGAAATTTCAGCTTTCTTATCTTGCCCTTTCTTTCTGTGCACTGTAGCTCTCCTTGCAGTGCTCTCCAATTATCTGTTTCCACAGCGTGAGTCAAGGATGTACAGCTGCACCCTATTGCAGCTGGGCTGTGAGTCCTTGAAACAGCTGAACCTCTTTGAGAGGTGTAGAGGAGGAGAAAGGTGACAACAGAGAGATGGTAGCACAACTTCTCTGGAAAATGTGGCTGACCTGTGGTTGTGAAAACTAGATCTGCAGAGAGGGATTGTTCAAAAGCACTACAGCTGTCTGTTAAAAATGGTGATGTTTTCCTTCATAGTGGGAGAACATTAAAGCTTTCCTCTGTGACAGCCGAGTTTAATGACATTCTTCTACAATAAAATGGTAAAATTAAAAGCTCAAAATCTCTTAGAACTCCAAATGCTGAATCAGCACTCTTGGTGTGTCAGGTGATGGAAGGTGTCTGATGTGTAATCAGAAATATTTTTTTTCAATTCTTTTGATATCTGATGAACTCCCAAACAAGGTTATTGTGTACATGGAAGTGTTTATCTAAACAAGAGCTTTTCAGTGGTGTCATACAAATATTTTTGTACTATCATTTCTTTTCTTTATCAAACCGAGCTACCTGGATTAACAGAATCTTTTATAGTTGTATTTTTTACAGTTTTAATTTCAAAACTTTTACACAGATTGTTGTTGGCTTAACATTGGCTCTGATCCTTGCTTCTCTTGTACTCTTAATTTTTGTAACTCTCATGAAATCTGTATTATGAACCAATAGTGCTTGTAAATTCTAGATGGAATGAATAGATTTAGTAGAATTACTAATGTACTTTGGTGAACAGCATGTGATTGTTGGTGTAAGGGATATTAGAAGTAGTCCAGGAAGCCACACTAATGCTGCTATGAAAAAGCTCAGGGCATTTGTTATGTTCTGCTACTGTTTGTTTTGGTAGAGAACAACAAAATGAGAATCTGAAGTAGAATATGGGCTGATATAAGCAGGAAAAAAAATCTTGAGCAAATTGTTGCTGAATATATTGGAAAGAAGCCGTGTGAGGAACAGATGATATGGTGACTAAATTGGAACAAAACTTCTCCAAAGAAAGTTGAAGTGGTTTAGGAAATTGATAGAATTTGGTGTCTGCCAAGGACTTTAAGGCACAGGGTCTGATATGCTTTAAGCTCATCGGCTAAGTTGGCTCTAATATGTGGTGCGTGGGTAGGAGCTCCATTTTTTGTTGGCTGTTCATAGCACTGTTTGGGAAATGTGGCTCACTGTTCTCCTGCTGCAGCTCAGCTGTTCAGACTCAGGAATTCCTGAGCCATTTTTATCAAGTATGTGTCTAACCCACTATTTAAAAATTGTCATGGTGAAAGATCTGCAGTCTGCATAGTATGTTTTCCTAGCTTAGCTTTATTTGTCCATATATTTTTCCCCCAAGTATTGTACTAATTTGTTTCTTTTGTAATTCAAGCCAGTGGTGTAAAATTCTGTACCCCATGAGAAATCTATTATTACTGCCTTTTCTTTTCTCTCAGAAAGTCTCAAGCATATAAAGACATTTTAGGCATTTTTTTTCTCATCTCTAATTACTTCTCTTACATCCTGGAATTCTCCCCAACTGGTGACTTACACTGGTACGCAGATGCTGCAGAGCACTTGGTTTGTGCAGGGTTTGAACTGCTTTCTTGGTGAAGGAAACGTACAAGGTAAATGGTAGCTTAAGTTGAGGAATGAAATAAAGATGACTTAAGTATGGAAGGTTGGTCTGTATAGACCAAAGAGTTCATGTTCAGCAGGCCAAGTGTCCCCAGTCCATAAAATTCCACATTTAAATTAAATCAATTCCTTTGAGTTATGGTTTCTTATTAAAAAGAGAATATTTTAATTGATAAGCCACCTCGTTCTCCTGTTAAAAGACAGAGAGGCCTCTTGCTTTTGCCAAAAGCATGACACATATGAGCTAATAAAGTATTGTCTGTCTAGACTTTGTTTCAAATTTATAGAACTGCAGCTGAAGTGAACCTGAATCTATTGAAACTTTGGATAGAGGAGTAAAATTTCAGGTATTTTATGATCCTCTGTTATTTAAAAAAGAAGAGCCAAAGTCCCAAAACAAACAAATGCAGGGATTGGCCTCTTGCTGATATTTGGTGATGATATTTGGTATCTTAGCAGCAGATGCATTGCTTGTGTGTGCCCTTGCACTTTAAAAGCTCAGGCAACTGGTATAGAGTTTCTTTTTTAATTCATCTTCTGCCTATCCTGGGGAGAGATTGATGACCCCTCCAGTCTTGCTATCTGCAAAATTGTAATGGGAACTTTGCCTATCAGTGAACTATTTTTACTAGTTCAATACTCTCCACTGACTTCGTTACTTTTAGCTAGTATTATATTTGAATTTGAACTCATCTGTTGAGAACTAATAACAATAATCTTCCATCCAAACAATGTTCAATTGAAAATTAAATACTAGTATTGCTGAAAAATGGAGGATCTGTCTCAACACAGAACTTCTTATATATGTTTTATAGACAGAGGTTTTAATGGTCAGAGATTTTTTTTTCCCCTGGGATATTTTTCCTGCAGGTTTTTATTCTGAACAGTTTTCTATTGTGAGAGCTTCTTGAGTCTATTCTCCAGTCATCTTCCACCCACTGTAATCATAAACATGTAAAGTCAGAATGGTTTGGGTTGGAAGGAACCTTTAAAGGTCATCTTATTCCAACCCCCCTGCCATGGGTGGGGACTCCTTCCACTAGACCAGGTTGCTCAGGGCCCCATCAACTTGGCCTTGGAACACTACCAGGGACAGGGCATCCACAACTTTTCTGGGCAACCTGTGCTGGTGGCTCACCACCCTCACAGTAAAGAATTTCCTCTTAATACCTGATCTAAACCTGCTCTCTTTCAGTTTGAAACCATTCCCCCTTGTCCTATGCCTTTGTATAAAGTCCCTCTCCAGCTCTCTTATAGTTCCCTTTAGGTACTGGAAGATGCTGTAAGATCTCCCTGAAGCCTCTTCCTCTCCAGGCTGAACAACCCCAACTCTCTACAGCCCCCTGATCATCTCTGTAGCCTCATCTGGACTCTCTCTAATAAATGTCAGTGTTTTTGTACCATCAGGCTAGTTCTCTATGCTGATTGAAATGTAGTAACTGAGATTTTAATTTAGTAAGCCAAGTTCCACATCTTGCCCTTTAAAAAATCAGTTGCTTGGTATGTAGAGTGAGACATCCTATATCCCATTTGATTCAAGTATCCATCTGTGTTTCCATGTTTCTCTCGTACATTTCCCTTGACCTTCTTTTACACAGCGTCTTTTGAAGTTTCTATTCCTGGATCACGTTTGTAGACTGTCATCAAAATTGTTATCAGTGTTGGCAGAAAAGTAAACATCTCTTAACTGCTTAGCAGAGCTGAGACTTCCTGTGACTGTCTCCTCCTCAGGACTGGTTTAGCACTGGAGAACCTCTGGAGGCAGAGAACAGAAGTTATTTCTGTTAGTGCCTTTAACACCTTTCAGCTACATCTGGAAAGGAGAGAGGCAAGGATCCCATTTTACAGTAGTTAGGTGTTGGATGAGCATTTTAAACCAATGACTCCTCCCAGGCTGTTTAATTTTAAATAAACTAATCATCTGGTAAAAATCAGATTGAATAACAGTAACGGTTAAGTCCAGAATGAGAAATATTTTGAAAGATTTTTTAGGAGTTTTTGATCTTTTCTTACAGAAAACTTTATTGATTCAACACAACTGACCCACGTTGACCAAAGTTATAGCACTGGTTCCTTGGAATCCTAAATAAAAGATGATAAAAAGAGAAATCTACGTAGACTAATTTTAGGACTACTGATTGCTAGGTAGGCTTTGCTCCATGGTGAGTTGAATTAAGGTCACTGGAAGTCATCTTACTGTAACTGAGGAGTGGCCAAGGGCAGATGTTGAGCTGTTTTCCTGCTCATTTTATGCAATGATGCTGTATCAACAAAGATCTTGAGTCAGACTGGTGAAGAAGAAAACCCTCAGAAATTAATTTCTGGCTCTGAATTTGTCTTCATTTCATTCCCATGCATTCAAGTCCATCTGAGATGAATCATCTGCTTTGGCTGTAAACAAAGCAAAATAGTTGGAAGGAGTGACGCTGCTGTGTTTTTGGTTCAGCAGTCAACTTTAACTCATTTGTATAGGAAAGAAGTGAACTTGGGGAAGGAAGGGGTGTAAAGAGGAGAGTACTTATGAATGTGGTTTGCTGGAAAGGCACCTCCTTATCTCTTCTCCCCTTCTACCCCATGATGTTTATATTTGTTCTGGTTTCAGCTGCACTAAAGCTGATTTTGTTCCCAGTAGCTGGTATAGTGCTGTGTTTTGGATTTAGAATGGGAACGCTGACAACGCTGGTGTTTTTGTTGTTGCTAAGTAGTACTTGCCCTAGGTTGAGGACTTTTCAGGTTCCCATGATCTGCCAGTGGGCATGCACACAAAGATCTGGAGGGAACATGGCCAGGACAGGGATCCTGAGCTGGCCAGAGGGATATTCCATACCACAGAACATCATCCCCACTATATAAATTGCTGGAATTTTGCTGGGAGTTGCTGATTGCTGCTCAGGGTTGGGATGGGCATTGATCAGTGTGTGGTGAGCAAATGTCTTGGAGCATCACTTGTTTCTATTGGATTTTATGCCTCTCTCTGTCTTTCATTTTCATTGCAATTATTATTAATGTTGTTATTATTGCTGCGCCTTATTTTGTTCCAGTTATTGAATTGTTCTTTTCTCAAGCTGTGTTGGTTGGTTTCTGACACTCCTCCCCACTGCAGGGATGGGAAGTGAGCAGGCAGCGGTGTGGTACTTAGTTGCTAGCTGGGGTTAAACCATGAAAATATTTATGGATTAAAATCACTGGAATCTTCATGCATGGCTATGGCAGATACCTTATTTTCTGAGAAAACTGTAGTTTACCTGTGTCTTTGGTTGTTTTAACCAGCAGTAGCTGGTGGAATAGTCCCAATCCGGTGGTCTTTAATTTTTTCTTCTCCTTCCTCTCTTGGCTATGTTATAAGGCAGGCAGGCTCAGATGCTGCTTACCTTTTCTTTGCTGCTAGAAAAGAACTCCCAACCCATAATCTGTTTATCTTGGGTTGTGTGTAATTTTTCTTGTTAGGCCAGCAGTCATCCAACATCTTCTGTTGAGGAAAAGGTGTCCAAAGCATCCTGTACTATCAGCAATGAGTGTTGGAGTATTCCTGATACTGGAGTTTGGCTCACTCTCATGGTTTGCATCTCATGGACTGCTAGGCTGCCTTCTTGTTTAATGGCAGAAACAAATGAGTTGTTGCCCCCAGGTGTACTGGACAAGGAGTTTCAAGGTAGTTTTTGCAAAACCAGACCTCGCTCCTGTCGAATAAACCATTGCAATGGCCTTCTAGCATTGATCCTGCCAGAGCTGAGCTAGGCTGCCCAGGAAAGCTAGGCTTGTTTGGATAGGCAATGAACCAGGAACCATTTCACCACCTGATAGCACTCAGTCCTCCTGCCCTACAAGGTGTTGTATTTACAGGACAGCATCGTGGTCTGAGTTTGCAGGAGTGTGGGGTGAAAGGACCTTATTTATTAAACAAGGCCAGCTGACTCCAGGGACGTGCTCAGTGTGAGTAGTCATCCTTCTTGCTAGTTCACTAGCTAGCATTAACCTTCACAAATTTTTATATCCCTTTATGTATTGACAAATGTATCTCAGTATGTTAATAGGCTATTTCAAAATAATTTTCTCTTGTGCAAGGAGTCACGTTTTGTAGAAACACGCAAATAGGAATGCAGGAAGAAAATAGAGACTTAAATAAATGTTAGTTACCACACTGTTGAGGGTGGCTGGTTAGTTTTGCATTGAAGCCTGTTCTATAACTCTTTAACAATTGCATCAGCCAGTGTAAGTTTTTGTTCTTTGGAGGAGGCCCCCAGCCAATCTTCCCTGATGTATAAATACTGTTCCCAAGAAAGACACAGGACAATTGCAAAAAAACCCCCAAAATGTTGGCAGTATTAGTGAGATTGTGTCATTTATGGCCACCATGGGTTATTGGTCAGGGTTACACTGCAGACTAAGCAAGGACATGAATGGATGCTGACGGTGCAGAGGGTTTTGGAGCAGGTTTAGAAGACTGCATAAGATGGAGTGAGCTAGGTCTGGTGCAATCTTGCTCTTACTGCCTTGGGGGAACATCTTCTAGAGTGAACAGGCCCCTGCAACTTGCATTGGTGTTGTCCAGGAGGCAGCTAGGTGGAGTGATCAGGGAAAGGATAAAAAAGTAGGCCAGGGAGTGGGCTAAAGCTAGGCAGTATGGAAGAGCAGGTATGCAGTGTTTGCATTCACTTGCTCTTGGTGCTACATTTCACCTCCATCCTCCAACAGATGTCATGTCCAACCTGGAGCTGTGGAGAATGCCTCCAGATCCTGCTCCTTTGCTGTGGGCCTGGGTGGTGGTGGAGTTTTATTTACAAGGATGCTGGTTGTCTGAAAAGTATTTTGCGAGTTTGCTGTTTTTGCAGTTTTGGCCTGCACCCCTGCCTAATTCTGTCTTCAAGATAGCTTTGCTTCCAAAACTTGGGATATACCTGCTAAAGGGGTTTTTTCCCGTGCTTCTACAAGTCATTGCTCTTCAGGGGTTTTCCACTGAGTTGTGCTTTTGGTGGAAGGGTATTGGAATCTTAAGTGATGCCTGTCTGGCTCCAAGTAGAGTGGCTTGTGAACCATCATCAGGAGTTCTGCTCCGTGTGGATGCTGTGTCTGTCGTTGTGGGTTGGCTTCTTTTGATGAAGGATGATTGGTTATAACTTGCACCTTCTAAATAGCAGAAGGCAGACCTTAAATGTAGATGTATGGTAGGAAAATGGCTGGAAGTGCTTGTTACTGTCACACTTTACTAAGCAGAGATGGATTTGTGGCTCAGTGGTGATGAGTGGTGGATGCAGCAGTACTCACTTATGAGTGTTTATTGCCTGTCATTGTAAAGATTTCAATTATGTTTTTATGGCTTGGCTTCTTATTCCTTAACTTCCAGTGTTTTGTTATGGTCAAATATGGTAATTTATGAAAGAAAAATTAATGATTTCTGCTTTGCATAAACATTCCATGGAACCAAAGCTTGTGTTTCGAAGATTTGCTGAATTGTAAGGGTAAAATTGATCTTGTGCTGTAGGAATAAGAGTTGAAATGCTTGATCTTTTACTTGTATTTTAAAACCTGGAATGGTTTTCTGTTATCAAATAATTGGCTATCATGGTCACATGTTTGTTTGAGGATGTTTTCTTTTAACCATTTCTAGTCATATTTGGACAAATTATTGCCTTCCATGCATTACCCATTTTTATTGATTAACAGGAACTCTGTCCTCTCTTTTTTCATAAAGGCTTGTAACAAAAAGAAAAAGGAAACATGGGGAGTATGTATCTTTATTGTAGCAATTGATCTGGATGAAGTGACATTTACTTTCACGGAGCTTTTGAAAAGTATAAACATAAGGTAAGTGAGTTTAAGTACATGAATTTAGATTTCAACAATTAACTTGTCAACATTTTTATAAAGAGAATGTTTTTAAAGCATAGTGAATTTTTGTGCATATCAGACTAGTTGATTTTACTATGAAGATTACTTATGGAAATTCAGAGTATATTGGTAAACCAGAGGTCTTGCTGTCATATTTTAGTTGAGGGAGCAGTGATACTTGTTTGGTTCATCTGTGGTTGGCTTTGGTTGTATCACTCATCTCATTCTTGCCCTCCCTAAAGTATTCATCAGTTCAGGTTGGTGCAAATTGCACTTAAAATATTCCTTTCTTTCCCTCTTCCCTATGATATTCCATAAAACCTTTTTCCCAGCATTAGGCTTAGGCTAAATCAAGAAGTGGGGAAAAAAAAAGTTACTCTTCAAACAGTTTACCAGCATGTTGCTCTTTCTCAAACCTTTTAATGCGAGGCTAAACTTTGTACTTTCATACACTCTTTTTGCTAGGGGAGTGTTACTGTTATATTGTATATTAATTAAGTTAATAATATAGAAATTAAAATTAAAGTATCTGCTTTTAAGGTAAATTTAGGTGGGAACAGCAACTTTGTGTTAAATTCATCTGAGGAAAGGATTCCAGTGCCATCTGCCTAGGAACTGTGCCATGTGTGGAAAGCATGCACAGGAGCAGAGCCTCTCGATGCTCTGGGGCAGGAAGCTAAGTCCTGGCAATAACCTCAGGCTTGGGCCAGAATATCCTTTTCTGTGAAGTCATCTGTTATGGTTAGACTTCTACCTGCCCTCTTCTACCTTGCATCATCTCCCAGAGCAGGGTCAGGTCCAGCCTTTTGACTTCATCTCTTCCATGTTGACTGCCTTGGAACTGCATGGCTGAAAGCCAGTTGCATTTGTGCAGCGACATTCAGTGTGTTCCACCCAACTTCCACAGACCAACTTGTGCTGGAAACTGAGAGACTTTCTCCCTGAGGGTTTCAAAGAGTAAGCTCTTACTCTGCCAGTTGTGATGCAGTACTCAATTGCTTGTTGGCCCTGGGCTTTTTCTCAGCTACAGGGTCAAACTGGCAGAGATTTCTACTAGTCTTCTTATCCCCTAGAGCCTTCAGATATATTGGAAGGAACTTTCATTCCATGATAAGAGTTCTTAAATGAGCTTCTGACTGGTTTTGTATCTTGTACCTTTAATCTGACAAAGATCAAAAAGTCTCTCAGAATATTATATTCTGGTAAAGGATCAAAATATATTTGATACAGTTGAAATAGTTGAAAATATTTGATAGCTTCCTCTTCTTTAATTTTTAGCAATCTCAGTTATGAACATGACAAAATACTTCCTTGATGGCCATAATACTACATGGATGAGTAGTGAGAACTTTGATCCCTTGTGTAGTATTTCCAAAGGGTGGAGATGTCCTGTTGAAAGGCTTGGAATTCTGTATAATTCAATGCATTCATCTCAGTTTTCATTCTTAGATCTTTCTTTAGCATGGATGGAGCCAAGGTTCACATTCTTAGAGTATTAGGAGTGTTTCTAAAGCAGAGCAGGAGAGCTGAGAGGTGTGTGTTGGATACTTGTGGTATTACCAGCAGCACAAGAACAAAGGTGTGTCTAGTTGGCAAATTCTTACTTCCAGAGATAATATCTGTGCTAGGCAAGAAAATTTTCTGTCTGTAGTAGAGCCTGTATCATGAGATACCTCTGCTGCCAGGTTGAACAGTATTCCTACCTCTGGAAAATGTAAGGGTGGGGGCTCAAGGTTAACAAGTAACATTTCCCAAGGTGAGGGTTCAGTCACTGGTAACAGTAGTAGGAACGTGATGGAGCCTAGTGAAGTAAGGCAAAGAATTTCTTTGAGATGTGTTTTTATTTTCTTTTTTTAAAGAGCTGTTTCAGAATACTTGTTTTCACTAGTTATGATAATGTGTCATCTTCTTTTTTTTTTTCTTTTTTCAGTGTATGTACATTTTTTCAGTTTCTGAAAGAAGTGGATGTTAACATGGATACTGTAAGCACTAAAGTTGATAGCACTGTATCAAGGCTGAAAAAGAAATACGATGTATTATTTGCACTATACCACAAGTTTGAAAGGTATTGTATGCTTTTTCATTTTGAAATTGATTTCTTTGTCTGTCAACATTTAAGTATTTGAATTTTTTAAACTGTGTGTTATAGGAGTCCATTTAAACTGCTGATATTTGCAGAACAGTGAAATTGAGCTGTTTACATGCATTAAACACCTCTTACATTTTCCTCTATAACTATCACAATGCTGTGTTAAACAACCCCTTGTTGCAGTAGAAACAGTAGTAAGAGTAGAATGTAAAGTGATTGCTACTCACTTTAAGCTTTTTAGAGATATAAAGAGGATTGGTTTACTGTCTAAATATTTTTTTTTTTTTTTAACATTTTGCCTTCTGAATCACAAAAGACTATCAAATATCTCTTGAATAACCTTTGAAAGGGGTAGTTTATAGAATGAAGGTGTATGTATCCTAGTTGGTTTTAGCATAAACTGAATTTTTTTCTTGAAATGGTATGTGCCTAGAANAACCTTTGAAAGGGGTAGTTTATAGAATGAAGGTGTATGTATCCTAGTTTATTTTAGCATAAACTGAATTTTTTTCTTGAAATGGTATGTGCCTAGAATAATTAGGAAGCAACATTACACCGCAGTGACACTGAAGAAATACTAAAGATTTTAAAATGCCCTTTTGTAGTGTGTTTTGTGCAGCTGCAGCACACTGCTGTGTTCTGCAAAACACTGAGTAACAATGTATGTACAAATCTTGTCTTTCTAGAAGAAAGCAATTTTATTATACCAGGTTAAAATTGTTTTGCTGTCTAAGCTTTGACATAAATATGCAAACAACAACATTATTTCAGTCTTGACAGGGCTATAGTTGATCTGTTGTTAATCTGTTCTTTGAGTCAGCTTTTTTTTTTAATTAGAAAAATGTTTTGTGAACTGGTATATTTTTTAACTACATTGAAGTCAAAGATCTTGTATAGTTTGTTCGCAGAAGCATGTTCAAAAATAAGAATTTGTTTTGATTTTCTAGGACTTGTGGCCTTATTTATCTGGAACAACCTAGTAGTGAGTAAGTTTGATTTTCCTAAATTGTTTTTGTCAAGATAGGATGTAAAATATGATGGCATATTATCTTTTAACCCTTCAGGACTGACCTAAGTTGTAGTATGCTATGTGTTTACTTTAAATTTAGTGTGGACTTTGAATTTCAATGAGATTATAGCAGATGCAGAAATTAAATGTATATGTTATATATATCTCTGTATATATGATCTGTACGCATTATGTGTATTATCTAAGTAAATTTTTATAAAAAAACATATAGTGTGTGTATATATTAGTGTGTGTATCTATTAGTAGATCTGTATCATATTACATTTATATGTATTTTTATATATCTATCCTTCCTCCATGAAGTAGTGCCAAAAACGTATGTCTTGGTGTGGTGGAAATGAACTTTTGGATGAGTAGTGAGCTTCCTAATCACAGCAACAAATGAATGTGCTAAAAGATGCCTTAACAACTCCCAAATGAGCTTGAGTTCATGCTGTGGCTGGAGAGTTGGGCATTAGTCAAAGGCACAAGAGAATCCAGCTCAGAGCTGTTCAGTGAATTGTCCACATTCACTTTCTTTTCCGAGGATGATACAGATATTTCCTGATTCTTGAATGGCTTTACAGGGACTTAAGGTTTTCAAATGTGTAGTCATAATTAGAGGGAATGGAGGGAGATTTTTAGGGAAAATGGGAAATGTTGCATGTTGTTAAATAGTTCCATAGACTGAAGCATGTTTTCAAACGTTGTAGTTTAAATTATTACAGAGCTATCGATGCAAAGTATTTTTGCTTCCCTGCAGGATTTCTGCTGAACTCAGTTCTGTATTAGTCCTAAAAAATTACTGGATTACTTTTTTGCTGGCAAAAGGTGAGTTTTAGTTAAAATACAGTAGTTTTGATGAATATTTTTGAAGTGAGTGTGTTTTACATGTCCTACATTAGACTAGTATCCTTATTACAAATAACTATTGTACTGACCCGGAACCTTTTGATTGCCTGGCTTTTATAACTGCTCAATAATATTTCTTTTATGTACAGTTTGGCTGTTCTTCTCACTGATATACTTTCTGTATATAAGCATTCATATTTAAGCTTTTTAAAATTTCTATGTTTTTTTTCTCTAAATGTTGCTATTCTGTATTTAAGTCTACTCTGAGGTGCTTTATAGTCTGCTTGCACTTTAATAATGGATAATTACCTTAAAAAACTGGCATATTAAAAAAAATAAGCTTTTATATATTATAAATATATATAATTTAACAAAACAAATTTAATAATAAGGTACTATATTAAGTTCCTGAAAGCACATCCTTTGAATGCTACAAATCTTCTTGAAAAGATGTAAGTTGCGGTTAATGTTGAATAGTGAAACGTTTATAGTAGTCCATGGAATTCCTGTCTCATTGTACTCCTACTAAAAGGAATGTCTCATGTATCTCAAGTGCTGCTGAATGTAGGTGTGTGTTATCAGTGAATTGTATGCATCTCTGATATCAAAATCAGACTCTGGGCAGCTGAATTTTGTGGAACTTTGTCACTAGAATTCTCCAAGCGTAAGCATAAACCGAAACCCACAAAAGGTTTTTTAGCCTGCTTTTTCTTGAGAACAAAGAAACTAAAATGTACTAGAAAATAGTTGGAGCTTCAGAAGAGACTGGGTGATGCTTGCTACTTCTGATAGAAAATAAATAAATTTTCTAAAAAAAAAATTGCATGTGTAAGCAGAGCACAGGTAGATCTGTAGCTGTTCAAGATCACTATCGACTTCCTAAATTTTTTGTTGCAATGCACGCTGCCCTGAGATGGCCCTGCAAATCTTCTTTGGCATATGAATCATAATTTGGGAAAAACTGGAATAATGCAGCTCTGAAAGTGCTCTTCATGCTATTACTTGTGTGACTTTTAAGTAATTTCATAAAAATTTGACCAGCTGAGCCTACAGTGTGATAGCATGTTTTGAATTTCTCTTCACTGTATACTAGCAGCTCCTGCTTACTGAATATTTAGCAGCTTTCAAAAAGCTTCCATAAGGCCACAAAAAGAAAAAAAAGCAGGGAGGAATTACATAGAGGTTAGAGGTCATTCCTTTACAGTAAAAAGGAAAAGAAATCAGGACTGAGCACTGAGGGCAGGATTTTGTACATAGTAATTTTATTTGTGTGTATGCTATCTCTAAAGCCACAAACTGAAGAGCCATGAGTTTTAAAATCAGTAGCCTTTGAAGAACACTGACTTCCTATATGATGCTTCCTGAATTCTAATGGTAGTGTTTTACAATATGAACATTAAAATCTTTGTTTTGCAAAATTACTTTTAAAGTTAAGTCAAACATTCTCAAAAGGTTTTTCTTTACTCTTTTGAATATTTGCAGGTAAAGTGTTGCAAGTGGAAGATGACCTGGTGATTTCTTTCCAGTTGTTGCTGTGTGTCTTAGATTACTTTATCAAACTGTCACCTCCTGCTACGCTTAAGGAACCATACAGTAAGAATTTCTTGGTTTTTTTCATTGAAGTAGAAAGGAAATTTATTAAATTTCTATTAGCCATGCGGGCATTCGTAATTAACATAATGAAACTTCTAAGCTTATTGAAATACATTCTTTCTGTTTTAATTAAATTTGCATCATAGTGAACTTAAATTCAATTACCTGAATGTGGCAGTATATTTAATATAATTTTTGATATGTCCTCTCCCCATACTAGTTGTTTAGGGACTTGTTAAAACAGCAAGTTTAATTTGGTAAAAGAATTCAGGTTCTGGATAGATTATAACTGAGAACTATTATTTAGGTTTGCATTGAGTTGCAAAAGGGAAATGTGGTGATATGATTCTTATTTTATTGATGTATAACAGTGTGATAGCAGCAGAAATGTACAAGATACTGGACTGTACAGATACTTTAAACACATATACAGTGGATAGCAACGCAAAAATAAAAGAGTAGAGGTAAAATGTAGACAGTTTTGCTTTTATTACATCTTTTGATATAGCAAGTGTTGCTATTTTCAGTAAAACTGTAATGGGTCTTCTCTATAAAAACTTCTATCCATCAGTAAGTTTTTATCCATTAAGTTTTTATACCTAAAACTTGGAAAACCTCACTAAAAAGGTAGAGAAAGTAAAAATTTATAGCAACTTTCAAAGATAGAATTCTATTTGAATTAACTATTTTCTTCAGTGAGCTATGGAATTAATATACTGGAATGTTTGGAGCCACAGGGCTCACAGGGTGTGATTTGCAGTTTTTTTACTAATTAGTTTATCCTCTGGTGGATTAAGATGAAACCTAGTATATTTAGCCTGAATCTTTTTGCTTTATTTCTTTCTTTGGCAATTAAACATCCACCTAGGTTGTATTTTCATAGAATAGATATTCTATGAAATCTGTATTCTTTACATTCTGTGCTTTGGAGGATATTTATCTGACCTAGTGATTATTTGTTGCAGGTAAGAACAAATAATCTTGCTCTTATTCTAATGTGAATGTTAATAAAGAGTCGAAAAGGATGGACTTAGGACAAGCAGATCCCTGCTTGCCTCCAGTACTCTTTTGAATTTAAATTTGTCATTTCTAGTAGGACAGACATATATGTTGCTGCTTATTTCAGGTGTTTTAAAGCAGATCCTTTTCAAAAACCACTGAATTGGAACTACCTGGTTTTGAATTCTGTCTTCTCACTGATTTATTTTTTGTAGTGAAGTTGTGCACAGCTCATTTTTAGAAACAGTTTGATTCTGTGCATCGTATCTTGAAAAAAATTTCTGCCACTTAAGACTAAATTGCAGATATGGGTGTCACTGTCCTAAGTGCAAAGCACTGGGTTTCTAATGTGAAGCTGTGTATGATCTGTCAAACAGCTCTGCATTCTTTGAGAAAATGGCACAGTGTATTGTTCAAACCCTCGTGAGCAAGAGGCTTCATGTTGTGATAAATGATGTTAGGCTTTTTGATCTGACTGAGGCTGAGGGGATTAAGATGCAACCAGCTCTGCAGTGTGAGTTTGTCAGAGTTTGTCAGAACAGTTGTCAAATGCAAATGAAGTTACAGATGAGAACAGCATGCTGCTTACAGTATCAAGTTTAAACCAACAATATTTAATCTTATTAATGTATATTATTAATACAATTCACATATTTCAGCCATTTGAGCCATCTGCTTTGAGTTTAACAAAATGAAATATTTCTACCTCGCTGTATTAAGGTTTTTTGATACTTTTTTTCTAGGTGGAATTGTTTGTTTCTGCTTGTGTTTTTTGGGGGCATTTGGGGAAAGGAGGAATTCCCTCCAAGACCATATGCCAGGTTCTCACCATCACTTAAGCCCTGCATTGATTTATTGTCCTTCAGCTTCTTGTTTTATATTTCTTTAAAAATAGAAAAAATAGTTACTCATCTGTGAAAAGATAAGGTTTTCCTAGTATGGCAAAACAGATTCTCAGTTAAAGCAGTTAAAGCTACTTGCAGAAAGTGCTGTTACATTCTATGTACAGTAGCTTCTTCAAGACAAAATGTCTCAATACTGATACAGGAATTTAAAAATTACCTTCCTTTTTGTATAGATTTTCTGTAATGAAGGTTTCTTACCTTAGCTGAATGGATGAAAAAGAAAATATATTTCACGTGAAGACCTGAAAAAGTATATAAGAAGTAAAATCTTCTAGGTATAATAACTTAAACTCCTCCTTTCTTAAGATGGCTCTAACCTTGCGATGGTTCTGAATATCTTTCCAGAGTCTTCTGTGTCTGCAGTGACTGTAAATGGTTCAGCTCGCACTCCAAGAAGAGGTCAGAACAGGAGTTCACGGACTGCAAAGCAGCTTGATACTGACACGAAAATTATCGAAATCCTTTGTAAAGAGCATGATTGTAATTTAGATGAGGTAATGCCTGCGCTTTAAAGTCTGATAAATATTGCTGCTAGACTCCATCTGGAATGTGTATTTATTTGAACGGTGTTTTTTAAAATGTCATTATTTCTGCCAGATTAACTATTCTGTCAAGTAGTTACCTTCAGTAGTGAAAGTATTTTATATTCTGTTGTTTCTCTAGTAAGGAGTTTAAAAAACAAACAAAACCCACCAAAACAAGCCCTTTAATATGGGTGATAATTTTGCCAGGGTAACTGACTTGTGAAGAATACAGTATGAAGTTACAGGCTGATCACAGCATGTAGCATATGGATGCAGGGCTGCTCTGATGGGGTTTAACAGCTGCATCCCATGATGAGAAAATGTATTCAAAAAAGCTCATTGCTTCTATGGGAGATCTTAAAAGACACTGTTCACCTCTTTTTTCCACTGTTAAATCTATTTCTGTGTAAAAAGGACTGATTTTTGAATATCCAGATGGATGATGGAAGCAGAAATATGAGAGGGCTGGAAAAGTGCAGTTCTTTTCAAATTTAATAACTTAGTATTCCAGCAAATAATTGCATTTACATGCTTACATATCACTGTGTTTTGGATATATAACAAGTTTGTTCTTGCTTAATTGAAAACAAACCACAGTACATTACAGAAATGTCCCAGTTTTTTTGATTTAAAGATGGGAAAGCAGTGTGTGCATGGCTGACTCTCTACCTTGCTAATGTTATATTTTTTCCCTTTTTTTTAGGTCAAAAATGTGTATTTCACAAGCTTCATTCCTTTCTTGAATTCTGCTGGTATTGTAGCTTCAAATGGATTACCAGAAGTAAGTGGAAGAATTTAAGACATTGTGGTGGGCAGATCCTGGCTGGGTGCCAGGCAACAACCAAAGCCACTCTTTAAACTCCTCTCTGCAGCAGAATTGGGGGAGAAAATATAACGAAAGGTTCATGAGATTAGAAAAAGATGGTAGAGAATTTGCCCACTAAATACCATCACTGGCAAAACAGACTCAGCTTAGGGATGTTAGTTGAATTAATTGCCAACAAAATCAGAGCAGGATAATAAGAAGTAAAATAAATGCTAAAAACACCTTCCCTTCATTCCTGCCTCCTTCCAAGGCTCTACCTGGTCCCCTTCAGGAGTGCCAGGAGATGGGGAGTCAGTTTATCACATGTTCCTGTCTCTGCACAGGGAGTGGGAGTCCTTCCCCTGCTGCAGTGGGAGGACGGTCCTTCCTACAGGAGAACATCCTCCATGAACTTCTCCAACACGAGTCCATTCCATAGATGACAGTTCTTCATGAACTGCTGCAGTGTGGGTCATTTTTTCACTTGGTGCAGTCCTTCAGGCACAGCCTGCTCCAATATAGGTCCACCCCAAGTCCTACCAGGAAACCTGCTCTCGTGTGGGCTCCCTCTCCATGGGTCTGCAAGTTCTGCCAGGACCCTGCTCCAGCATGGGCCTCCTACAGGGTCAGAGCCTTGTCTCAGGCATCCACTTCCTTCACATGCTGCAAATGGATCTGTGCATCCCCAAGGACACCCATGGGCTGCAGGGGCACAGCTGTCTCCCCATGGTTGCACCAGGGGCTGCAGGGGAATCTCAGCTCTGGCGCCTGGGGCAGCTCCTGCCCCTCCTTCTCCACTGGCCTTGGTGTCTGCAGAGCTGCTCCTTTCACGTACTTTCACACCTCTTTTCTCAGACAGCAATTGTTTCTGTGTAATAACTTTTTTCCCTTCTTAAATATGTTATCACAAGGCTCTACTATAATTCCTGATTGGCCCAGCCTTGGCCAATAGAAAGGATCTGTCCTGGAGCCATCAGAACTGGCTCTGCTGGACATGGGCAAAACTTCTAGCAGCTTCTCACAGAAGTCACCCCTGTAGCCCCACCAGCTACCAAAACCTTCCCTGCAAACCCAATACAGACAGTTCAACAACTGTGTTTTACTTCATGCCAAATTGCTTAAGATACCCTTTATGCATTGGTGGAGTTCTAATAGGTTCTTATAAAATCATCTAGCAAAATAAACTGTTTTTTAGGAATGTGGGTTAGCAGGGATTCCAGTATTCATAAAGTATATTTGGCCTATACATTTGAATTTATTAAATTAATCTCCTGAGGCTAAACCAGGCTTTGCTCAAGGCAAAATGCTTCTGCTCCAAGCAAAATGTAAGAGTTGCATATCCATGACCTTGGTAAGGCAATTCATCTAAAATACAACTATTACAATATTAGGTCTCTGAAGTCACTCTATGAATGCTTAAAGTCTTAAATTACACACCTTAATTTAAATATAAATGAGACATGTTATTGTAGTGTTGTTGGAAAGATATCCAGAAGATTAGTCTCAGTTTCACAACTTGGCAGAGTTTGTACTGCTCTGTCTGTGCAGAATAACTTTCATCTTGCTGAGCTGTTGCCTGGATGCAGCAGACTCTACCTCTATGGAATTGCATCCAGAGTGCATTTTAATAGGTAACTTCTTGCAGTGTGTTTGCATTCATCACTCTTAAAAGTGTAATCTTGGCTGTGTGTCACCAATAGATGTGGTAACCTGAAAATAAGCAGCTGTGAAGCTGATCAGTGTGTCTGCAGGGTTCAACCAAGTATATCTTCTGTTCAGTGTCATAGTGTGTTGGATGGGGAACAAAGTACAGGACTCACTGAAGATCTTAATCTCTTCCTAAATTAATTTCAGGGTATCAGTAGCCTGTTTAGACTTCCTAATTTATTTGTGTATGTATAGTTGGGAAACCCTATATGAACTACAGCTTATTCTCAAATCAGAGTGTTTTCATCCAAGACTGCTCAACTTAAGCACAATATCAAAATTATCAGCATAGGACTTGCTGGTGAAAATTTTACAAAATTATGCATTTGAGGAAAAATCCAGTCACATTATCTTTGCTCCTTAACCTTGAGTGCCAGAGCAGAAGGTTAGAGCTGTATCCAGGGGTTCATACATGTAATCAACTAACCAATAGTCGTGGATGAGGTCATCAGTACAACAGCTACTAATATGGTACATTTAAATTGACTTTCATAATAAAACACTGAGCTTTTGAAAAATTGTAATGTTCCTTCCAAAGCAAGAAAAGCTTTTTAGGCTTAATGTTGGTAGTTTGTTTGGCTTTCCCATGTGTTTGCTGGTCGGGCTTTATCCACTGACAGATTGATACAGAAGTCTTATTTTTGACTGAAGGTTTCTTCCAAGTTAGCCCAGTACAGCCATCTTGTCTAAGACCTGCTGTTTTTTTTTTTTTTTTAGAAATTGGTGAATTACTGAAATATTTTAGATTAAAAGAACGCATGAGCCATTAAGAAGATAACAAAAAATGAACATATAATAAAGTTTTTAAATAAGAGGAATGGTGATAATGAGAATTGAAATATAATCTTTGGTTTAATAGACCTAATCTCAAAGTTTCGGTTGTGAGATCAGTTTGGAGCATATCCATTTGGCAAAGGAAAAGAAGAGGGTAAGGAGCAAAGCTGTGTAGGAGGAATTTTCAGCCTTCTCTCTTGCGACTGAGAGGGGACTAATTTGAGTTCATATGCATTATTGCCTATTTTTCTAGCAGGAATTTGCCAGAGCACAGCATCATTTAATAAGTTTAAGGGTTCAGGGACCAGATAATTGAGGTGGCTGCCAACTTCTGCATGAGCACAGCAGCAAAGTTGGAGGGCCAGATAAAAAAATTGCAGACTTCCAGTTAATGTTAGTCACTCAAAAAGTAAAAATAAAAAGAAGCAATTAAAAAAAACCCAACAAAATCCAATAAACTTTTTCACACAGAGTGAAATCGTATCAATCTGGGATTTAGTCAACTAAGAAACTTTTAACAGTTGCTAAAAGAACTACAGTGTGGCTATGAAATAAGTCTATTTTTGTAGCAATTGGCGTGTCTCTTAAGAGCTACTCCAGTGCAAATATATTAATATAAAATGAGAAAACTAGTATTAAGAAAAATAAGTTTTGAATTTATACCTTGTTGTCCAAACCAGCAAAGATGGGGGCTGAGCCAATTGCCCAACAGTTGTTCTAAGAAGAAGCATTTTACATTTCCTGCCCTTGGAGACACCCCTTTTTCTGGAAGGAAAGTTTTAAAAATGTGGAAATGTTAGTTTGGTTTGCAAGTCTGTTTCCTAATCTAGCTATTTGTACAGTGTCATGACCTACATTTCATTAAAAAAATTCTTATGATCTTGGATTATTTTCTCTTATAAACAGTTGTTTTCCTCTGGGTGTGTTTCAGCTGTTGTATAAGAAGTAACTTTGTGAGCTCCAAGGTCATTCTTTTAGCATTTTGACATTATAATCGTGAAGTAGAAATAACTTATGTTATTCAGCAGATTGTCAAACTTGTTCCTGTTAAATGAATTTGGGTTTTTTTCAATGTCTTTTTGAGGTTGAAGTTATCTTGAAACAGTACGACGAGCTCTATCTGAAAAATAAAGATATAGATGCGAGGCTATTTCTGAATCACGATGAGACTCTGCAGCCTGATGTCATAGCATGGTAATATTTCCATTTACTGCTTTTATTCTATAATAGAAAATGTGAACTCGTGCTGCTCTCTGCCCCGTTGTGTTATAAATGGAGATCTCTATATCCTGTTGACCTACTAGCTTTGTAGTTCAGCTAAGGTATTTCTGGCGTCACCAGCCTTTATGTCAACACTTAAATAATTAGGGAGCATTTGAGTGTGAATGCCTAAAATTATTTGGAAACTCTGCTCTAACTCTTACTCTGTGCAAGGCCCTGTCATCCAGGGAAAGCTGAGGAATCATGAGGAGAAGGCATGTCGTGCTAGCTGATTAGATGTGCCAGAGGTGGTGCTATGGCTCTAAGCCAGCTGGCACTGAATGGTTTGGGGGGTGGATGCCCCGTCCCTGGAAACTTTCAAGATTAGGCTGGACAGGGCTCTGAGGACCCCCATTTAGTTGAAAACATCCCTGGTCATTGAAGGTGGATGGGAATAGATGGTCTTCCATCCTAAGGTCCCTTCCAACTCAAACCATTCTATAATTGTTTGATTTTATGTTTTTTGAGTCCTACACTTTTATGCTAGCGAGTTCTGACAATTCAACATCTCTATAATTTAATGAGAGTTCACCATGTGAGCCTGAATTTATCCATGCCATGAAAATACACTAATTTAAAATTGGAGTAAAATGCAACTAATGCCATCTCTACATATAAATGAAACTTTTTGTAAATGGAATTCTAGAAAAGGAAAAAAGCTTGGAAGGAAACTTTAGAGCTTGTCTAGTCCAACATCCTGCACAAAGCAGGTCTACTTGGGAATTTAAACAACTGGAGTAATTGGACATCTAAATCTTCTAAAAATCTGTTACACATTTTTCTCTTCAGATTAGTAAGTCTTTATAGAAAATATTGTCTTTTGAATTTTCATAAGTTTGTTTTCCATTTCTGTAGCTCACAGTTGGAGAGGACACCACTAAAAAACAATCCAGATGAGGAAATCAATGTTATACTTCCACAGACTCCTGTTCGGTACGAGTTCTTCTCTTGAATGTGTTCTTTTGTTTAATATCATAGCTAAAAATGTTCATCTTTCGAGTAGTCTTTTTTTAATTTTTGAGGAACTGTGGCCTTGGTTGTGTTGTTGTTTTGCATAAACTACACTGTAGTTCTGGTCACTGATACTTTTTATTTATAGTAGATATAAAGCCCTCTTAACAGTGGCAGAAGTTCTTGACATTAGAAAGTCCAGGAGTATGAAGTTTCTGCATTGCTAAAAATTTGAAGTGCTAAACCAACTTTGATTTTGAGAGAAAATCTATTGAATTTTAGATTCTCTCCATCATCATCTCCATCTTGGGCTTTACTCTGATTTTTTCCAAAACTGGTGCTATTGAAGGCAATTCATGTGAAGGCCTATTCACCAGCACTGATTTTGGGTTGTAGTAACTGTTTTTCATGAAGCCACAGAAGTGTCAGTAGATGGCAGTAAATGTTTGATCACCAGCTTAGAGTGGAAAGTGTGTCCTTATCTCTTCCTGATTAAACAGAACCCTGTAAAGTGTTTGCTGAAAGCACCATGCTTATTCCTCTGAATTACCTTCCGGTGTGGTATTTCTGAACCTAGATTCATAGAACCTGCTTTAAAGCCCCTGAAACTGGAGAGAATCTAATAATTTTTATCAGTGGATTTTTATCTGGTCATTTATGTAGAAATTACTATATAAAAAGGGTGTAAGTACCAGTTATGAGCATAATGAGGGTGGGTTGTATGTTTTCATTCTATGTTCTTCCATTGTCCTTATGCTTTCCCTTATCATCAGGAGAGTTGTGGCAGAAGTGATTTTTACCAATACTTTGTAAAAAGTAGATTAAAGAAAAAATGCATCTTACTGCTATAGTTGCAATGATTGAACACATTTTTGTTGGATTTGCACTTATTTGACTGGTAATATGAGCCAAATTGAGGTTAAATGATACTACAGTTTGTCTGTTTTAAGTTTCTGTGGGTCTAGCACTGGCCCAAAGCCAGTGCACCCACTAGAATTATTTACTCATTTTCTGCTGTGAGATGAGGATTAGGAGAGCCAAGCTGGCTCAAAACTTTTAAAGGGTATAAAGACAACTTTATTTACAGAACTAAGAAAAAAAACCGAAATCAGAATGACCCTTCAGAACACTGCTCCTCCCCCCAACTCTTCTTTTCTTTCCTACTGACAATGTAAAGAGACAAAATCTGGAATTTGCAGTCAGTTTACCACTTCTAAAATAGTCCTTTTTTTTTTCAGTTCACTTAGGGAGAGGAGTCTCTCTTGCCATACCATGGAGACCTTTCCACAAGAAACAGTTCTCTCATGGTTTTAATTTCATGAATAGCAGCCACCCAGAAANTCTGTTTTAAGTTTCTGTGGGTCTAGCACTGGCCCAAAGCCAGTGCACCCACTAGAATTATTTACTCATTTTCTGCTGTGAGATGAGGATTAGGAGAGCCAAGCTGGCTCAAAACTTTTAAAGGGTATAAAGACAACTTTATTTACAGAACTAAGAAAAAAAACCGAAATCAGAATGACCCTTCAGAACACTGCTCCTCCCCCCAACTCTTCTTTTCTTTCCTACTGACAATGTAAAGAGACAAAATCTGGAATTTGCAGTCAGTTTACCACTTCTAAAATAGTCCTTTTTTTTTTTCAGTTCACTTAGGGAGAGGAGTCTCTCTTGCCATACCATGGAGACCTTTCCACAAGAAACAGTTCTCTCATGGTTTTAATTTCATGAATAGCAGCCACCCAGAAAATCTGCAATCATGAAGCCCCTCCCTTGATTTGGTGGTCTTCCCACATCTACCACCATGGGTCATTTCAGTTTATTGGGGTATACAGTTTTTAGGATGAGCTTTTCTAGTATAGAAACAAAAAGTTCCCTTCTTTTATCTCTGGGAATAGAAGTTTTCTTCTGTCTTGAGGCAAAATTTCTCATCCTTTTCATCTCTCTTTGTTCAAGCTTCTCATTGGAGCACACCTATTTCAACATTTGCTTGCCTCAACACAGCAGCCTCTGCTCATGGCTGCAGTTAGAACACTACATCCCCCAATTCATTCCATGAGTTACAGGCCAAAAAACAGTCTGATGTATCAATTATATCTTCACCATAGCCTTACAAGAGACTTTCAGCCCACGACTGAGGCATCTCCTCATTCTCCTCCCATCTGGGATTTGACACCTTCACTGACCTTGGTGTCTCCATGTTGTTTTCTTTACGTGTCTTCACCCTTTTTCTCTCACTTGAGCGAGAATTGATGTCTGCAAGTTTGATCTGTGCACTAAAGGTGTTAATATTTTGCCCGGGCCTGCAGATGGTTATGTGATCTCTGCTGGGCCATGACTGTTATGGCTGCATGACTGTTTTCCAGCTGCAGGGCTGCCCCTGTTCTCAGCC
>VYXF01005261.1:0-59416 GCA_013397295.1 Polioptila caerulea | reverse complement strand
GAGAATTGATGTCTGCAAGTTTCATCTGTGCACTAAAGGTGTTAATATTTTGCCCGGGCCTGCAGATGGTTATGTGATCTCTGCTGGGCCATGACTGTTATGGCTGCATGACTGTTTTCCAGCTGCAGGGCTGCCCCTGTTCTCAGCCGTGTGATTTTCCACGGGGCCGGCAGGATGGCTCTGCGGCTCGAGGCCGGAGCAGGGCCCGGCTCAGCCCCACCCAAAGCCCAGCAGAGTCAGCCTGGCCTGCCGACCACGGTTGGAACTCGATGCTGGCAGGATCTCAACCCAGCCGGCCATGGGCTGACCTGGCCATGTGGCAGAGCAGGACCAGTGCTGCAGCAGAGCAGGGCCCAGCCTGGCCCCACGGGCCATGCGGCGGAGCGGGACCGGCCAGTGTCCCACTGCCTGTTCAAAGGCCAGATGCAAGAGGGCTTTTCCCGGGGCTTGTTTGTCTAGAAGTGTGACTTCACTGAGGTGCATTCAGCTCTCTTAAGTGGTTTAACTCAGCAGGATGTCTGTATTCAAAACTAGCCAGCTGATTGGTTCTGCCAAGTTCAAAGGAAGCTGCCAAGGTCCTTACAGGGAATCACTTCCATAACTCAGGGATTTTTTTCCTTAACTAAAACCTAAACTACGTTGAACCACGACACTAAATTCTACTTTAAACCAAAAAGCACAATGAACAATTCAGGAAGTAACAATACCATAGAAGAATCAAACTATTTCTTGGGTGTTAAGCCATTCTTTTGGTTATTAAAATTATCACAATCCAAGTGTAACTAATTAGATAAATTGCATTGTTAGAATTCATAGTAATTAGCACAGTGCAATAGATTTTCCCAGTTTGTTTGATAACTGGAGTGAGAACTGAAATAATATTTTTTTTGTGTGTGGATTTCCTGTTCAGTTTCTGGAAACTGTCAAGCCAACCTTAATGCTTACTATGCATTTTATTGTGTTTTTCCAGAGTGGCAATGAATAACATTCAGCAGTTGATTATGATTTTAAACTCAGCAACTGATAAACCATCAGATACTCTCATCATGTACTTCAATGTAAGTGAATACAAAGAAGATTTGTGTTGGATTCTTGGAATTGTCACTCAAGTAAAATACACACCTGTAGATGTGATGCACTTGTTTTTGAAAAAGTACATTTTTATTGGTTTGGTTTAAATGTAAATCACTCATTTTAGAAAGCACTTCTCTCTAACTGTTGTGTACTGGAACCTTTCAAGTGCTTAAATACTTTAATTACTGAGCTACGTATTAAAATTCTTTTATGTATGTATTGAATGGAAAAGAAAGTATAAAAGGGAAACAAAAAAGAGAAAAAGATGTACAGCACTCTTTTAAACACTCCATTTTTATTTATGCTGATGACTTTATTGAGAGGCGTTACAAAGGTAAGCAGGACTTTAAATCATTTAAATGACTGAAATAAGTAAATAAGTTTTTGAAGTAAAATGTCTTTTCTTTGCCTTGCCTTTCCCTAATTTGCTTCCTGTACCTTTTTAGAATTGCACAGTCAACCCTAAGGATAGTATCCTGAAAAGAGTGGAAAGTTTTGACCACATCTTCAAAAAGAAATTTGCTGAAGCAGTTGGACAGGGATGGGCTGAAATTGGCTCACAGGTAAGTATTTGGGTTGAATATCACTCACTTGAGCTCCGTTAGTTAGCACTAGCCGGTGTGAGACCTGACTTACTGACTGTCCTCATTCAATGCAGATCAGTAAAGGTAAAAAATAACAGCGTGCTTTTCAAATTGAACAAGCACTATAAAGATAGCATTTAAGAAATTCCTCTTAATATATAAAGAGCAATAGGAATTGAGTGGAAATATGTTGGAAGTACTTTATTGAAGAATGGAAAAATTTTTTGGGCAAAATACATTAAGTGAAACATATATTTGCGTTCATTAGGCTAACTTGGCCTAAAACTGCCAAAGGTGACTCACTTCCTTATAAAATCAGGAGAGCAGCTGTGCTTTCAAGAAGGATTTTGGAGAACAAATCCAACCAAGTTTGTACTCGACAGTCTCCTTGTCTGTCAGCCCTGTTTTTTATCCTGTTAGGTGTGAGTCAGTGCGAACACAGTTCATGTTGTTACACTTGGTTAAATCTTCACATAGTTGGAGTAGTCACACACCTTAGTAGCCCTTGAGGCCTCTCCAGTGTTATTGGCCAGTGGGAACTAGGGACAATGACTTGCTTATAGTGGCTCTGTCAAAAACTGGAATGTTCTGGACTGTTAAAACACAAAAGTCTGCCTGTTGTATTCTGTCAAAACTTGTAATATTCCTGAATTTCTCATTGTAACAGAGGTACAAGCTTGGAGTGCGTCTCTATTACAGAGTAATGGAGTCCATGCTGAAGTCGGTAAGTTTAGTACTGCTGTCTTAGTACTGGCAGTGCCTCTAGAAATACTAAGAATATTCACAAGTTTGGTCTGCTTTATTTATTTCAGGAGGAAGTGCGCCTCTCGGTGCAGAATTTCAGGTACTTGCCCCTAACTTGTTATTGAAGTCTGCTATTTGAAGTCTTGGGTCAAGTACTAATAACTTCCTTTCTCTTCAGCAAACTTCTGAATGATAACATCTTCCACACATCTCTTCTGGCATGTGCTGTTGAGGTTGTCATGGCTACATATGGCAGTAAGTTAAATCTAAAGTCCTTAATTGCATTGTTACTTATTAATAATTATTACCATATATTCTAATATAGAGTAAATAACAAAAAACCCACCCAAAACGCAAAAAGCAACTCACTGAAATGTCTGAGCTAGCAATGATTCAATAAATACAAAAAGGGAAAAACACGAGAAGTGACAAAATGTAGAATTTGTGATAATTTTCGTCTGTTTTCTTTTCAGGAAATGCTTCACAAAGTGACAGTACCAGTGCTGAAACAGACTTGTCTTTCCCGTGGATTCTCAATGTATTTGATTTAAAAGCTTTTGACTTCTACAAGGTGATCGAAAGCTTTATTAAAGCAGAACCCAGCTTAACACGGGAAATGATAAAGCATCTAGAACACTGTGAACATCGAATTATGGAGTCTCTTGCTTGGCAATCTGTAAGTAACACTTTAAAGTAGAATTTACCCTTGTGTGATGTACTTACCTAGAAAAGAAGTTACACCCGAGTCTGTAGAATAAGTTGTAGTCTTGCTGAGCTTTGGTTCTAGAAAAATGAATTAAAAAAGCAGAACAGGATTAGTTTTGGCACGTCTTCTGGTTTTAGAAAAAGAGAGCGTATTAGAGGAAGAAGTCAACATAGGTCTGCAGAGTTAGTTGATTGTATGTCAGCATCATTTTACTAGCCTGGCACAAATCATAAGGGTAATGCCCTTAACTATGTTTTGGTACCAAAGTCGGCAATAAATTCCATGCTTTTATTTGAAAGTTAATTTTTATCCAGCTGCTATTCCTACTTGGCAACAGAGCCTCAGTTCTGGGCATCTAATATGTTTGCTAATAGTACTTAAAATATTGCTTTGCATTGTCCTTTGCATTTCAGTCACTTTGGTATTTTTGGATGCCATTAAAATAAAATGCTGGAAGGTTGGGTTGTTTTTTAGGCTGTATTTCAGTAAATCAAACATTTGTTTCTTTTCATTGTTTGTTACACATAAACCAGAAACAGGCTATTCATGCCACAAAGCAGGAGACTATAGAGGCTGGTAGTTTTGACCAGAGAGACACACAGCAACAATTTTAGAACCGATCCCATATCTTTTAGTTCTGGAGAGGAAGGGGTATTTTAAGAGGCAGTCACTATTTTAGGAAACCTGCAAGCATGCAAAAGGTGTTTGGGAATTGTAACCTTAAGAGGCTAAAAGATAGAGGTACAGATGCCTGGGTTTGACTCTCTACAAGCAAGAAGTGGTTCCTGCTGCTTTCTACAAACAAGCTTGAAGCCAGCTTACAAAACAAAAGAATGGTTTACTGTATTCTTCTGCAGTTCTTTATCTTGGATGCAGTGGTGTACAAGGTTTGCAAGTGTCTGCCTAATTAGCAATTCCCTCAGGAATGGGCAGGCAATTAGAGAAATGTAGTTCATACCAGTAAATACCTCTGAACTTCCAAACACTTGATAAAGGAGTAGAGACAAGACAGATGCCTTCCTCTTACTCCTAAAGAATGTGTCTCACCATAAGTGGTTTCTTTGGGTTAATTGTAAACAGTCCAAGAAAGGTGGAATCTTGAGAAAGTTCAAGTGTCCTCATATGGTTAGAGAGTGGTTTTGTTTTTTGGAGGTTTTTTTTTGTGAGGTTTTTTTTTTTTTCCTCTCAAAAAAGTGTTAAAATGAAGAAGAAAAGAATGGAATGAGTAAAGCTTATGCAAAAAAACACCCAAAAACATCTAGCTTAAATAAGAATTTAAACTTCTGAAAAATATATTTACAAATATTTGCTTAAAGCAATTTTGATTTTCCCACTTACTTGCTATGTATTTTATTTAGTTCTTGTGTCCTCCACCCTCCCAGGTAGTGCTTTTCATTACAAGGCTTGTCTGCTTCAGTTGTTGCTCATTCTCCTGACTGCTTTAAAAAGCAGGACTTCAGTGAGAGATTTAAAAGGATTGAGCAATTTAATACTGAATAGTTTGAATTTATTGCATTTTTATTTGTCATAGAGCTTCTATGAGGAAAAATACCTTGTATAATTTCTCTGAAAAAAAAGTCTCAGATGCATCTGACCTTTACCTGGCTTGGGAAGAGCAGCGTCAAGTGAATGGAAAAGATTCTGGTTTTTACTGTTTTCTGAGGGTAATATATTACTTCTTAGCTACTCATTGTGAATATGTTTATTGCTTCATAGCTGGCTGGTTTAGTCATCTGTGCTTTAGGAAGGAAATGAAACTTTTCTAGGTCATCCTTTCTTTTAACCAAAAAAAAAAAAAGCAGCATAGCTAGACAAAATAAAGGGTGGAAACCAGTTGAAGATTCTTCTTAATAATTCTTGATTTTGAAAAGGGGCAAGTACATACTGACTAAATCATGTGAAAAGTACTTCCTTTTTCTTAAATCCTTATCAAACCCTGAAAGGAGAAGTCCCATTTAACCACACAAATATTTACCAGTGAGGTTATGATGCTTCCAGATGAAGCTTATGTGGAGATCATCCTCTAATATGTTAATAATGCCGCATAATTTTTATTTAAAAAATAGAAATACACTGTACAATATTTTTTCTTTACTTTGAATTTGTGTTCACTTAGAGTATTTTGAGCACTGTTTTGATTTCGTAACTGTAAAGGGAACTGAAATTACTTCAGACTTAAAGATGCTGAATAGCCTTTGCTTCGTTTTTATTATACTTACAGAAAATATAATTTAAACCCTCCTGTAGTTAAAATCTGTTTCCTATGAAAGGGGATGGCTTGTTACCTGCCAGCCTGGGAGTTCATGCTCAGCCTTTTCTATAACTCTTATCAATTTGACCTCCCTTGTGGCCACCCAAAAAGTTGTTTTGAATATCTCAAATGAAGGTTGTGTGAGCAAACTCCAGAATATCTGAATTTCCCTTAGCGAAAGCCCTGTCAACTGCCATGTCACATCTTTGACTGAAGTTTTGTTGCTGTTTGCTGCAGTTTGTTAGGGATAAACAAGGAGGAACAGGTTTTCAGGCAAGCAAATCAAACACAAAGTCTGTCAGTTTTCAATTTATTTTGAGTGAAATACCTGTGGGGTGTTTTTGGTTTTGCTGTGCCATTCCAAGGAAGTAAATGCCTGTGGAGTAGCTGTGTTGTATCTGAAAAGCAATCCAGCTGCATTTCCCTGCCTCTCAGCTTCCATCCTGCTCGCAGGCTCTGAATGGGGAGGTGCAAGTGAGATGCTGTGGTTTTTTATGCTGCTGCTTAGAGAATGTGCTCCTTGCAAATGCCTTTTCACGTGTACAGTGTTGGGGTAGTGAAAAGGTCTTGTTCTTCTGCCCTGTAGCTGCTGGCCAACCGCAGCCTTGTCTGAAGGTAAAGCAAGTTAGAGACAGAAGCACTCCACACTTTCCTAGTTAGCACTACAGACCATAGCGTTCTGTTAACTTGTTAGCTCATCCATGTGAGCACTTAGGAGTATTCCGAGGGGTGTTTCTCTTAGGACTGGAGCTTTAAAAGGTTGTGTGGTAGCTCTTGCTATTAATGGGATGAGGGTCAGCTACATCACCACCTGCAACCTTCCAACAGCTCAGAACAGAATGTGAAAGCTCATTTTGGCAGGCTAAAGGGAATTTATTCACATTCTGCTTTGGTCTGGTAACTTCAGCTGTGGTTTTCGTGTTTGTTATTGTGTGAATAACAAACAGGTGTGAAACTATCACAGTGCATTGCACTGCAGCTGTTGACACTGTAGCCGCCTTTGGCTGTATTGCTCTTTACTACATGCTCTCTTAATTGGTGTTTTTGTTTTTCTAAGGAGGGAGGAATACCAGTATTGTTGTAATTTGGAGTTGTAGTATGTTTTGGAGTTTTAATGACTGATGCAAAATAAAGATGGCTTCATGAAGTTACTTCTCTTAATGGTTAAAATATGAGTAGAAGTAAACAAGTGTGCTTTGCTTTATTTATAACTTCTTTCATGTAGCATTGCCTAAACTGTGCTCCATAGTGTTTCTCCTTCTTTAGCTTCTTCTTTTTTGTGGTTTCTATTGACAATTCAACATTTGCAATGAAATCTACAGTATTGTTTTATCACACAGCATTGATTTAACATAAGTCGATGTTTGCAATTAAGTATTTGTCAACTGTGTAGTCAGTGTTTATACTTAAGTACCTCATCCCACACCAAAGACTTCTGTTGGCTGTAAATTATGCAGCTCGCTGTGGCAGAAGTGCCTTCGTGCTCAAAACCAAGTATTCCCAGAGAATATATTATTGCATTAATATGATGAACTCGCTGAGCTGGACTAACAGCAAATGTCGTACTTTGATCATGCATTAAGAAAAAAAAAATTAAATAATATGTTTAAGATTTGCATAGAAAGCATTAGACAAATCCAGATCAGGGTAAAGCTGTGAGCAGTTACAGGTCAGCAGGTGCTCCTCAGTACTTTGGAATAGTACAGGCTTAGCTATGCAGCCTCCTGGTCTTTGACTATACAAGGACACAGTTATTGTGGAGTTCACTGTTCTTGAGTGCTTAGTGCCTGTTTCCTTGGATGTACAATTTCAAATTATGTTTCTGTGCTTCTTGTAAGGAGGAATTGAGCATCTAGAATGGGAAGTTAATATATTTTCTCGTGGTTTGTATGCTTCTCGGTAGGGATTTCTGTTAGGTGAGTCTGAAGTCCTACAGCACTTCAGAAGGTAGGTGTCTGCCTGCAGTTAAGAATCCTCTGGTTTTGACATCTTAAGTGATTCCTTTTAAATCAGGAAGAAACTGGAGTGGTCACATGGTTAACATTGTTAGGTTACTGGATAAATGGTTTACTGTTGTGCTAAAAGAATGGATCTAAAATCTTTTTAATAGGCAGCCAAGTAATGCCAGACAGCAAGGGCTGGGTATTTGAATTTGTACTACTGGCCTCAAAGGGACAATAGTTTGGGCTTAAGTGTTGCCTCACAGTTATCAGGGATATTTCCTTGGTAACGTCTTCCCTGGCGTGTTCTGGCATTAGTCAGCTCTCCTCTGGACAATGCCAAGGCAAGATTTGGGGCATGATGCAGCTCAGGGACTATTTTCAGCTGCTGGTATGGATTAGCAGTGGAGAATGTGTAGTTATGTGGGTGCAAGCTGTGCTTTGCCACTTGCCCTTGAGGCCTCAGGACAGGCTGTGGCTCGTTGTGCTACCAGCCCCAGATGCAGCCGTGGGTTCGACCACGGGTGACTCCAGTGCTGGCAAATGAGTCACGTGTTCCTGCGCTGTCTTCCCCCTGGGCTGCAGGACTCGGGTGTGTTTCTGCACAGCAGCTGGCTGCTCTTGGGAAAGCTGGTCTGTGTCAGGCATACTGCTCTCAAGCCTGCTACATTTTGCCTTTCCTCAGACACAGGAGTACCTAATTTGTGAATGGGGGACAGTCTTAGGCATATAAAAAGCGCTGAGCATGTCCAGAATGACAACATCTGCCAAACTGCTCACTGGCAGGATGCAATCTACCGAGGGAGCTTCACCAGGGTAAAGACAGGCACCTCAGGAATTGCAGGCATCAGATTGCTCATGCAGACATCACTCATGTCTTGTGAGTGTCTGAATTGTAGGCACCTAGTATCCTGTCTCAGCTTAGAAGTTGCAATGGGCAATGATTTGTAATATGAAATTTCCTAGGGTTTTTCTTGCAGGGAACAAAACATGCTAAGGGTCACCAAAGTCATATGCTCACCACGCTTCTCTTGAGAAAGTTGTGTTAGGAGTATGCAGCTTTAACCTCCAAAAAGGAACTGAGAACATATTTGAGGTTTTCTGTCTGTACATACTAAATATATTTCTGCTTGCATGTTGAGTGTGTTCCAGAAGCATGTGGGATGAGCGAGGGCACGACCACCATTGCTCCTCGGCGTGATAGTGCTAAAGGCTCATACTGATTCTGCTGTGTGTGCTTTAAATTTTTTTTAAGGTTATGACATTTCAGTTGTCACAGCTGTGACTGGAAAACCTTCTGTGATTTTGCCTTTATCATACAGGGCACATTTTTAGGAGTCTGTAAGATGATTGCTTTTTGGGTGTTTGTGAAAATACCACATAGTGTAACAAAAATATATGAATGTTTTTATGTTTATATGCTTTTTTGTTTTGGATATATATATATATATATATATATATATACACACTCTTTAATAAATGCTTAAATAAAATATGCAAGAGTGTTTATTCCATGCCTTTCTACTGCTCCTGAAGAGTTTCCTTTAATGAAAACCATGCTGTGCTTTTTGAGGGTTGAAACTTTTATCTGCCTTAGCAGCTGAAGGCAAATTGAAAAACCAGGAAGAATAGCAAATTAGTCTTCACTGTCTCTCCCAAAACTTTGAAAATCTTCCCTGCCACTCCTATTTATTGTGAAGATGACTCAAGCTGTTATTCATGCTTGGGTGTTACCATTTGAGCAAACCCTCTAGGCTACTGGAAGCGAAGCCAGAATATTTAAAGCTGAGGTCCTGTGTTTCCTGCTTTTGTCTGTGTTGACAGTGTGTTCACTTCTTGGTAGGCACTCACCAAGTGTATAAAGCATTCACTAGGACTGGAGGATTTTGGTTATGTTAGCAGTGTTAACAGGTTTATCTGTTGCAGGTATACCAAGTCAGCCCAGCCCTTAAGATGTTCTTGCTTCAAGTATAAACATGACCAAAAGGATTAACTAAGATACAGCAGCTATGCAGAGTTTTCATTCTGTGACATTTAGATGCTGTTCTTGATTAAGAATGTTAAGTTTTTCCCTACTGCATCTTCTGCTTTAAGCTGTAGGGTTTCAATAATTAGGGGGATCCTACTCCTACTCCTCTAACTTAGATATCTAAGTATCCACTGTACTTGAGACAGAGCTGTACTTCCAGGAAGCAGTTCATTCTATTTATTTTAAACAGGTATTTTACAGCAGGATTATTCACTTTCTACTGTCATCTGTCTCAATGACAAACCTAAGCTAGATCTACAGTTTTTGTCTGTTAAGGTTAGTAGGAGCAAATCATATGATTAATTCTGCTTTTCATAACTGTTTCCCCATTCCTTAAAGCATGAAAGGGAGATTAGCAAGAGGTGGTTGTGTAATTATGCCTCGGTTTGCTTTAGGTGGCTGCTTGTGCTGTGTATCTTGCCTGTAGTCACTGTTGTGTGTTCATGTGGAGGTCACGTACCCTGGCTGTGTCAGGATCTCTCTGGTTGTAGATTTACAGCTGTGGCAGGGAACTGGGGTTCATAGGCTGTGCACAGTGGAGCTGCCAGCTCTGTTGGTGCATCATAAAGATATCTTTTCACCAGTACCAAGTACAGATTTAATCACAGGAATAAGTCTGCATTAACATGATAGACTTTCCTTTAGTCTGTTTTTAAGGTTGCCTGATTATAAGTAACAAGCAATAGTGAAATAGTTTTCTAGAAATCCTTGCTTTCCTAGTTGTTGGGGGTTTAATTTTTTTTTTAAAATTTATTTTAATACTGTTCACTGTTTTGGTGGTCATATCACAGCTGTAGGAATTTGATTTTAGTCCTGCTATGTTTCTAGGTAGTTTGAACTTCAGCTTTTCATCCTGCAACACTGCTATATTTGCATTGTAAATGCTTTTTAGGAATGTTTAAAGGTTGCCCAAGAGGGAAAAATATATTTGAATTCAGGGAGGTATCTTGGCAGTTCCTCAGTTTTGTAAAATCTTGCTGAATTGTGGCAAATTTAATGTGACTGTCTCCTTATAATACAAAAGTAAAAAACCTTGGGCTAAGGTCTGTGACTGTATCCCCGTTGCTCCTTCCTTGGATGGGACTATGCTCTCCAGCTTTGTAGTTTTATAAATCTCTGTAGTGAAACTGGTGAAATTAATAGAATGAAGTTTTGTTTTGGTTTTTGGGGTAGTGTTGTTTTGTTGGTTTTGTTTTTGCTTTGGTCTGGCTTATTTTACCTGAGCTAAAGTCCTGAATAACTGTCATAACCTTTTATTACTCTTTCTTTCCTCATTGCTATGTCATTGGACTCACTCTCTTGGTAACTTTTCTATGGAAGGTAAAATTAGTTTATGTTAAGAAGCAAAATGGGTGCCAAACAAACATTCTAATGTGGAGTTTTGGAGTTTTTTTCTCAGCTGTGTGCTCAATTTTCAAGCTCTTAAGGTGATACTAGTATCATGTCAAACTGTCAAATTATATATTATTGGAAGATGTGTTTTGGATTTTTTTGCTGCACTTTCTTTAAGTTATTACAGGCATAAAAGCACAGGGTTTGAGTTGCTTATTTTGTAGGCCAAATAAGTGCTTTTGTTCCTGCTTTTATACTGTATAAATACATAGTATTTCAGTTACGTGTTTGTATCACTATCTTACAGTAACTTTCCAGTAATAAAAAGCCCTGGTGGGGGTGTGGATGCCCCTGTTCACAGCTGTTGAGCAGGCATAGTGTTCACCATCCTCCAGAAAGGTAATCCCTCTTGGTTTGGTGGAAGCTTTTCCTTTGGGTTGGGTTTGCCTGTCAGGGTGGAGTAAGTGCAGGCTGGAAAGTGCCCGTGGTACAGCTGGGTGTGGAGCCTCTGCAGCTGCATCCCTGGTGTTCTCCTGAGCCCCTAAGCAGAGGCTGGAGGCTCACCCAGGCAGACTCTGCCTAGTCTGAACTTGGCTTGAGTATGACTGCCAGCACCCTGTGCTTTCCCTTTGGGAGTCATCACCCTGCCCACACCAGGGCCCGTGCTTGGCACACTTGGCACACTCTCTGTGTGCCTGTTGCACTTTCCAGCAGCTGGCAGGAACTCCCAGATCTTATCTGGATAGCAGTCAATAAATTTTTTTTTTATTTTTTTTTTTTTGCTTTTGCTACCCAGGGGAGTGTGTGAAAGACAATAACAAGCTGTGTATGTGGTAAACTTTCTTTCTTTCACATGTAAGAAGTGTGAAATAACTTAAGTAGACCAGAGGTTTTCAGATTTGATTTCATTAATGAAACATATTTTTTGTTAGACTGAAAAGGTAGGTATTTTGGTACTTGATTCACCATTGGTATTCTCATTTTTCTCCATGTTTTGCTATGTACTTCAATAAACTTTTCCAGCTGACTTCTTTCATAAATCATAAAGGTATTTGCAGAATTCATCTGAAAGCAGAGTTACACTAGCCACAGTTGTTTTCGTGTGAGGTAGACTTAGTAGTATTCCCAAGATGGTTGCATTAATTTTGAGTGCTTCCTGTTGCTAGCATTGTTATTTAAGAATTTTGTTCTTTAAAGCAGGAACTCACTGTTTAAAAAAGATAGTTAAGGGAAATATTAAAGCTATGTGTGTGCAAAAATACTCTTTTTATCACATCATAAAAGGGTTAGAACTTCTTTCTAGAGGCCATCCTTTGTCATTGCTTGTGGTTTGATTCTCAGGTTTAAGCTATAGAAAATGTACCCCTTCTTATTGCTGGACAGCTTTTTCTTCTGGTAGAACTAGAGTGGGCAGACTGCTTCTTAAGCAGAAAAAAATGATAATTTAAAATCTATATTCTCAGCTCTGGAATTTTTAGTTTTCCAGAAATGTGGTAGGTTTTATAAAAGACCAGAAAATGTGTGAAGGGTTCTTTTTGTTTGTTTTAATTTTGTGGTAAATTCAGTTTTCTTACAGGAAGAGCTGGACTTGCTTTATAAGCAGCTGTATGACAGGAATTGGATGGGTGTGAGGTGATAAATGTGAAAGGCTTCAGTATCAAACCAGAATTGTCAAAGGAAAACTTTTCCTTCTAGCTTCTTGCAGAAGTATTAGACTGTGCAAGCTTGGCTTTCTGATTTTGGCTCATCTTAAATGAGCCCTATTGAGTATGTTCTGTAAATATGCTAATGCAGTGATAGTTGTGTTTATACAATGTTTTCAATTCTGGTAATTGGATAACAAATGCAGCCCAGGCATTTCTGTCTTCTAGATTTAGAATCATTCCAATTTACATTTTGCCTTAGCTTTTGAAATGTATCTTCTTTCATTTTGTCAGTGGTGCTCAAATGCCAGAAACCCTGAGGTCTAAATGATAATAGTCTAGTGAAAAAGGGAGCATGTCAGGATTCACAGATCTGCCTAGATGCAAGAACCCTGTAATATTACATTTACCACTGGAAAAGTATGAACAAATCGCTCTTCATTGATAAAACTCTTAGAAAATAACTTGAAAGAATATATAAGGCTAGAGGATACTGTGCTCAGGTGGGATTTTCAAAATTACCAGTCTCAAAGTGAACCTCACTAGGTTCTCTAATTTTAGCTGAGTTTTTTGTGTAATTCTAAAAATCCCATCTTTGGTTATGACAGTGCTTGAAATTACAAGTGAAAATCACTTTCTCATTTGCAAGAGATGGTGGAAGGCTGTTGGATCAGGAGTGATATGGAAAGATTGAATGACAATTTAGTGCTCCCTGCCTCTTTCAAAGAAATGAGAGAGGCATTAATGAAACTAGTGGATTTATAACATTGGGTTGCTTAGTTTTGTTCCTCCTATGCTCACACACGGTGTGAACTTTTTACTGCTGTGAACGTTAAAAACTTTACGCTCATTTACATGAAGACAGAACAAGCTCACCAAAGAGAATTTTTTGCTGAACACACAAATATATCTGACCCAGAAAGTCTTGAGATATGACTGATGAAGTGGGACAGCACTTGAGAAAGCCTTGTGTGCTTCTCCTGCTGTTATCTTGTTCCGCAGGCATCCAGCCTTGTCTGCCGTTGGAGTCAGGATTGTAGATTAGCTGCATGTTTGGGGTCTGCTCAATGCAGCTATTCTTATCTTTTACCTGGTCTCAAGAGCTCTTTCTCAATTTTTTTGCATTTCTGTGACTGAGGTTACTTCCTTCAGAAACAAAAGCTTGGAGGTTGATTTCATTTAAGGATTCTTCACCTGCCAGAAGTATTTTCTATAAGGGTTTTTTTACACGCTTTTAGATGAAAAATATAAAGACATATTTGACTTGGTATTGGTATTTCTTCAACTGTGAAATACTTGTATACTGAGGTGAAAAAAAAATTGCCTGGCATTCTGTTCTTGCGAAAGCCAGAATTAAAACATCAAGCTGAGTACAGAAAGTATAAAATAGGACATCTTTTGATTATGAAGTAATGATATGTTGAGGCAAGTCTAAGATGTTGATAGCAAATTTTTTTTTTCCTTGTATTTTAAAAGGAATTAATTAGTTATTAATATCTACCTGCCTTTAGATCAAAAACATGGTTGGAATCAATTAAATTTGCCTTACTTTTATTTTTATTGGAAGTGTGTGTTTTCAGCACTCTCTATATAAAGAAACCACACTACAAAGAACAATTTTTAAAGTTTTGATCCTAAAACTGATCTCCTTGCTCTGGCTGGGAAGGCATATGAGTAAAAATAATGCACTTTTAGGAAGTACTGGTTGCAACACATTCAGATCCTCAGGAGCTTTGACAATGTAAGCTTTTTTAATTTGAAATGTCTTGACACGACTTAGGAGTGTAACTTCTCATCTAGATTTTACATTTAAATTTTGTCATAAGACCTTACCAGAGAGACAGAAGAGTTGGTATCAAAGTCAAGAGCAGAGAGAGGGAGTGCAAATGTTGAGGAATTTACCAGCAAAAGCATTGCTCCATCCACAGCTCTCCAGGACAATCTTATTGCAGAACCAGAAAAGGCAGAGAAAACCTCATCCAGTCCTGAGTAGCTGGTACCCTGTCTTTATATCAGCTTGCTGTGGGAGGTAGAGTTTTACTCCCCCTCTTCTGAATCAGTCAAATCAGGAATTTTTCAAGTAATGGTCTGATTCTCAGCATTACAGATGATGCTTTTTGGCTGTGTTGGGGTTTTTTTGTTAGGATATTTGTTGTGGTTCTTTTTTTTCTCTTGTGAAGGAGTAGAAATGTTTAATAATAAAAAATACAAAGTTTCCTCAAATAGCTTCTGGACACTGAGCTATTAACTGATCAAAAAGCTATTGTGCTGTGATGCACTGTGCTCTTCAAAAAACAGAAGCTGCTTCCCTGGAGAGTGAGTGCAAAGCAGAGGGAGCTACTGTCTGTGCTTTGCAGCCTCCTTGAGGTAATACACCAAGGAAAGTTTGGTTTAAAGGGGAACACTCATATATGTGGCTTTCTTTGTCTGCTTGTCCTGCTCTTCAGTTAGTGGTGAGTTTTTATTTTTCCCCTGCAGTTTTGTAATCTCAGAAAGAGTAGATTCTGTTTATCAGGGTGAGGCTCTGGGGTGCTCACTACTGTAAGGCAGAGGGGCGTTGCTGAGCAAGTTGTCATTCAATGGAGTAACAGCTATGACAAGCTCAGGGGAGTAGTGCCCTGGAAACAGAGCCCAGCAGTGGCATTAGGGGCTTTTGTCTCACGTCTCTTGGAGGATGTGTGATATTAAACATACCCCTGAGAGAGAGAGAGGCATTGAGACTTTAGAGATGCATATGTGGTTTTGGACTTTGGATTTGTCAGTAGCATATGGAAAATAGACAATTTCTACTCCTGCCAAAAGTTTTGTGCATTTTTTTGAAGTTGGATATGAACCAGAAGAGTTTAGGATTCCCAACAAAGATAATTGCTTATTTCAGATGTTATGCAGACATAGCTGTGCTATCTTTGTAGCTTAAGCCCATACTATTTGAATTTTCCTTTCATAAATTATGTGGATAAAGACTGAAAATGCTGTTAAATTTAAAATTCAATCAACAATAGTTCCTAGCAGTCATTGAGTAACTCAGTTTCCCTGTAGTAGGAGGCAATGTATGGTTGATTTATGACACTTAAACAGAAGCTTTGCATAGGGAAATAAATTCACCCAGATAACAATGGATCTTATAGTCTGATGGCTCAATATGCATTTTTTCCAACATTGATTCACTCCTCTTTATATAGCTCTGGTGTAAAAATCTCTCTCTGCTGTATGTGTGTTGCAGCTGACTGCCCTAAATCTTAAGTGCAATTCCTTTAGACTCAGTTCCTATTCTTGATTCCGTTGTTTTTGGGGAGGAAAAAAACAACACTTATTTTACCTTTTAAATTTTATTTTATTTTACAGTGATGTTAAATTTATTCTGAGGAAAATGTACACAGTGTTCTAATAGCTGGGAAACATACATAGCAGGATGTTTTAAAGCAGTTTTGTCTATGTATTCCTGTTTGTAACAGTAATATATGTAGATTCCTCCTTTTACATCGTGCTGACTTTTCAAAGCGTCTTGATTAATTTTGCCAGCACGTAGCCCCAAGTACTGTATTTTTATACTTTTTGAAGTTTGAAAGAAAATAGCATTTGAAGTTTTAAATGCTCATGTTAAAATGATTCCTAGGATGCAAAAATTGAGAGGAAGTTGCCCTCCAAAATAACTGCATCTTGAATTTCTTTATGGGACACCAAATAGTTTCCTGGAAGAAATAATCAACTTGATGCACATGTTTATTTCTAGTTAGAAAAGGTCTTGTTTTTCTAAGAAACTGTGCTTTGAGATAAAATTAACTTATTCAGAGGATGTTATTTCCCTCAAAAGTCATGCTGAGTTTAAGAGCTCATCACAAAAGAGTTTAATAAAGTGGTACTGTACCTAAAGCATTAACTTCAGTAACCACCAAGTTACTTTGTTTTAATCACGCAGGCTTCTTGAGAGAGAGGTGAGAAGTAAAACCAGTTTGTCTGAGATGTTTCCAAATGCTATAAACTACCAGGAGACTTAATTGCTTTATGGGGGCCAGGCTTGTGGAGAGAGCATGTACTTTTATCAGATAAACCTGGGAGAAACAAAGTTCTTGTAACCCACTGATTGAAGCCTCCTGTGAACATAATGGTCCCTTAAGAAGGAAGGTGCAGGGAAAAAGGCAGTAGGGGAGGAGTAAGAGAGAAAGAGGAAACTGGAGAAGACACAGTAGCTGAAGTGACATGACAATATGGGGCAATTTTCCTGGAGTCTAGAGCAGGTAGCTTCACCCCCATCCTCAGTAACTTGGAAACTGATATCATTATTAAATTGAGCATCTATTTTAACTTAAGGAAGGAAAACAACCTACTTTTTCATTTGTGTTTGATTTGTCAAACAGTCTTTGGACTTTGGTTAACCTCTAAACCCAAAAGTTCATTTCTAACATACAATCTGTCAGAACAGACCTTTGACATAGATTTTTAAAATACTTTTTCTGTGTGCTATTATGCTTAACACTTTTACAGCCTTGTAATAAACTTTTTGAGATGTGAAGGAAGCACAGCCTTTACATATAAGAATATATGTCCACAGCTGAAGAAATGTGCAGGCTTCTAATTCCAGTTTAGTCCCAGTAGTCTTTTAATATAGTTTATATTGTAGAGTCACTGTCAAATATTTTCATTTTTATGGTCTGAAGGCTATGTTGAATGAAGCTCTCTGAAACTGGCCTTTCAGAGAATCTGACGTCCCGTGGTCTGGTGGACCGGTTCTTTTTTATGGAATTTTGAATGGTATCTGATGTGAAGTAATAGACTATGGGGTCAAAACAGCAGTTGGACACAGCGATGCACAGCGTGATGGGGTACATAGTCCTGACTGCAGTCACCACTGAGCAATTGACCCAGGTCTGTGTTCTCATGAGGGAGTAAAGTATTAAGGTAACATTATAAGGCACAAAGCAGAAGCAGAATATCACCAAATGGACAAAAATCATTTTGAGTACCTTTTTCTTGCTTACTTTATTCCGGCTTAATGTAAGTGGTTTATTCAAAGTCCGTAGGACCATAGTGGAGCAGGTCACGTTCAGGATGAGCGGGATAAAAAACCCAACTGTTTCAATGAAGATAACAATCCGGGATAGGTAGGTTTTCCACGTGTCCTCTGAAAAGTTTTCAAAGCACGTCCTTTGCTCCGTGTTGTTCCAGCGGTTTGTGGACTGGAAAAAGCTTGCTGGTGTGCTGCCTGCTAGCACTGTTATCCATACTGCAACGCAGACAATCTTTGCATTCCTTTTGGTCCGGAGAGTCTTGGATCGGAAGGGGTGTACTATAGCTAAAAAGCGATCCACGCTGATGCAAGTCAGAAACAAAATGCTCCCATACATATTTGTGTAAAAGAGGGTGACAGAAATCCTGCAGAGAATGTCTCCAAATGGCCAGTTTCTGGTTACAAAGTAATAAATCCTGAAGGGTAGTGTAAACACGAAGAGCAGATCTGATATGGCTAAATTAAGCATGTAAGTTGTAGTCTCATTTCGCACTTTTAAAGTACAAGTGAAAATGTAGATTGCCGCACAATTCGCTATGAGGCCAAGAACAAACACCATGCTAAAGATACACCCATACAAAGTATATTTAAAGGAGTCCTCAGTGGAACAATTAGAGCTTACCATTATAATGGTATGTTAAAAATTCCTGTGATTTGGCGTTTTCGCTGGTATTTTTATTGCAACTTTTTTGAAATTCCAGAAGAACTTGCAGGTCAGATGTATTTGAACAGTGTGCTTTGGCAAGTTTGTTATGCTGTAGAGCTTCAGGGAAGGAAGGTGGGCTCAGTGGCAGAGGAGTACATCTCCAGCAGAAATCACCAGGAAGTCACTCTTCTCTGCCGAGTGCTATTTGTAATCACATAGCCAGTCTGCAAAAGCCAGAAAATGCATCATTTGTGACAGATGAGGTCACCCCAAAGCTTGCTTAGTTCCATTTCCCGCCTCAGTTCAGTGAAGCCATTGTAGGACTTTTTGCCTTACTTTTGGCTGCAAATTGTGAGAGCAAAGCCTTGTCCATCGGAATTTACCGGGAGCGAGTAAATCAGTCAGGAAACGATTTCCTGGACGCTGCGGAGTGTCGGCACTTGCATTTCCCCCTCTGCCTTCTTTCTGTACGACAAGTTTGTCGGCTCGCTGGCTGTCCCCATGGGGCGGGAAGCAGAAGCAGAAGGGAGCTGCTTGCCAGGGCAGAAACCGAATTCCAGAGCGTGTTTGTTCCTGCAGCCCACAGCCCTCAGTAGCTCTTGCCAGCCCAGCTCCTTCTGGAGAGCAGAGCAGAGCGCCCAGGCAATTTGTAGCATGACATCACAGGAAGAAGAGGCCGGGCACAGAAGAATGGTTTCAGTTTGGTTTGTTTGCCTTCCCCTGTCTCTGCTGTACCTTGCAGATGTAGCTTGTAGAGCACTGCAGCTGCTTCTTAACTCTTTCCATGCACCCTGAGAGGTCCTTTGTCAATGTTGCTGTGGTCTGGAAAGCTTTCTCTTCAGTTATGATGAGACTTTGCAGTGTCTAAATAATTCTCATGCCCTTAAGTTCCTGTTTTTCATTGGAGATAGTAGTAATTGTGGGATTTTACATAGGATTGAACTAACATTGTGCTTTTTGTTAATAGCTTTGCTTGTAATAGAGAATACATGAATAACTGGAAATCAGCTGAGTAATTCTGTCTAAATTCTCCCAATAGATCAGTAAAAACCTCAAGAGGGACACAGTAACACTGATAGGTAATTAAATAATTGCACCAAATAATTACTGAAAAAGAGAGGGTTGCTCTTGGGTATTCACAGGACTGAGATATATTCCTGTGGGAGGAGAGATTTTTTAACTTGTTTCTTATTGAAGGCACACCCCAAACTTTATTTCTAATCAGAAATGTGGTTCTTCTTAAAAAAAATTGACTCCAGTGTTTGTTGAAATGTTGTGATGCAGAAAGCATTTCTTGAGTATGTAAGCACAGAATTAATACAACAAAATGCATATAGTGTATTGTGCAACTGGTTCTATTAATTTTAAGGGGGGCAGTTACCACATATGCACAAAATACTCCCATTAGAAACTGATAATTGAAATGAAAACATGTTGTAACACATGACATTGTTAAGTAAATATTAAAGAAAGCACCTCTCACTGCCTTCAGGGGCAGATATGAGATAAATCTCAGTTTAGACAGACTCATTTATTAAACAACTTGGATAGACTCACTTCTGGCATCAAACCTAGTCTATTCCTAACTCTTAGAATAACAAATCTCTTCATATCTGGCTGGGTGGCATGGTTCTTTTGAACTGTATTTTAATCAGTTGCACCTAAGCAGGGCTTTAGGCAAAACCTTTCTAGTTTTCTGTGGAGGAGAGTAAATAATAGCGCTTCACAGAATTTTGGCACAGTTTCTTAACATAAGGTATGTCAGACAAAATTCAGAAACATGCAAAAGTGAGTCTCGCTTATTTTATTTCAAGTTTTCTTTATAGTTTTCTGTGAAACATTTTCACCTTGATTTTGAGGTGAAATCAAGAAGTTTAACTCCAATAGGCTATAACGGCAAGAAAGCCTTTTGACTATTGAAAATCATGCTTAAGTGTAAAGCATAGTGCATCTTAGACTTCTAAGCCAGTCAGAAATGAAAATGTGAGCTTGGCAGCGTCTCTCATGTCCAATTTAACATGCACCTTAGCATAAAGGTTTTCCTGGCTTTTCTCACAAAAGCATTCATTGCACACTAAGTTTTATTTCTCTTGCTGGCAGCCTTGCATGGTAAAAGAAGGGTTTTCCTGCAAGTGTTCTGTATCAGGTCACAGGAGCTCTGCTCTCAGGTTTACTGCTCCAACTTTGCGCAGGAAAACTCTGTGGGGCAGCCTCAGTTACTGGAATGAAAATCCCTGCAGTACAGAAATTTGGTGTCACACGTCAAAGCCTCATACAATAATTCATGTTTAGGGAGAGAAACTAATGGCAATGAGTGTGTATCTCACTGATTAGAACTTGATTTGGCATTTGGACAAAGGTGTTGGTGCACAGAGACAGGGATGTCTGGTCCATTTTACCACTGTAAGTGTGCTTTTGAGCAGTGATGAAAGTGCCTCCTCAGCCTTTGCCCTCTCAATCAGAGCTCCTGCCTTGCTGTGGCTCCTTGTTGTTGCTCCTGTTGCAATCATGGGTACTACTCAGAGTGGTATTTTAGGGCTTTATGGTTGTGTTGCCATTAGGACTCTCTTGCCCTGGAACCCTTCTGGTGCAGTATGGTAAATGCACTTTGCACTAATGGATGATCTAAGCGATATTTGTATATGTCCAGGAGCAGCATTCAGCTGCAGAGTTTCTCCACCTGCAGATGAAAATGTGAAACCCCTGAATTGACAGGTTTTTCCTTCCCTTCTTGTTTCAGCGACGAGAGTTATGACTGAGCAGGCAGGCTGGGTGATTTTAGTGTAGAAGTGTGAATGGCAAAGGCAAATTGTATACCCACCTTCTTAATTTAGATGTAGCTGATTGTTACCAAGCAGTGTTTTCATTTGTGCGAGCTTGTCCAAGTTGAAGAACCTGCATTAGTGTGCTGGGAGCAGTCGGGAGTCAGGAGTGGCCTCTGTTCTGGCCAGGCTCCAGCATGAGCAGGGAGGAAGCCTCATTTCGCTCTCTCCTTTTGTGGGATTGTGTTTTAAGATGTTGGGCTTTGTGCCAACAGGTTCGGAAGAGATTTTAGTAGTAGCCCCCAACCCCTTAAATTTTAAGAAATTTAACAGTTATGGAGGAATAATTGACAGGGTAATGGCCTTGCTTATATTCCTTCACCACAGGCCATTTTCCTTTAGGATGGGAAGGAGGGGGTAGGCAGGAGGAAGCAGCTGCAGGGTGGGCCTTGTGCACTGAGGGAATTTTTGTCTCCAAAGGAAACAATGCTGTTGCTGCAGGGAAATGCATATGTGACTCTGTCTGCCTTTCTGCATCAGAGATGGGAATGAGTTAGGACCTGTCATTTGTTGCTAGTGCTATATGAGCAAAGCCTGCATTTCCATCAACAGGCTTCCTGTGGCTCTTGAAAAGGCACCAAAGGTGGAGTAATAATGGGCTCCTTAAAGCCAGGAGCTGATGAGATGCTTGAAATCATCTCTCACTTCAGCAGTGAGCAACTTTTTTGCACTGCTTCAGGCTGTTAGCACATAATGCTGCTTCTCTGAGTTTAGATATCTGTTTAAGCGATTTTGGATTTGTGTGGCAAACCTGCTCCACCACAGGGGTTCAGAAGGAAAAGTGCTCATAACCCTAGCAGTGTGCTGGGAGAGTGGCTGTAGGACACTCTTCCTTCTTCCCCAGGATGCCTCAGAGTTGATTATTTGCCGTCATTTAGGACGCATGGGACAGGATCCCTAAAATTCAGAAGTCCAAGTCAAGTGGCAAAAAACATTTCACTGAAATAAAACAAGTATTTGAAGGCTTTCCAAGCTTTTGGAGTTGTGCTGACCAGTGTTGTATGTTCCTCTGGTGGCACCCTCCCTCCAAAGCTGGAATTAAACAAAAGTTGTGGTCAAAGGTGAAATGCATCTGGACTTGTGTAATGTACTGCATTCAGTCTGTGCCGATGCTAATACTGAAAGCACTTTGGGGGGAAAAAACCAGTTTCAATATTAATAGCATTGTAATGATTTGTTACAGTGTTTCCAAGGCCAGAGTAAGTGCTGTTAAATGCGGGTAGTCAGGTGCACAAATGCTCTGTGTAAGACCATTCTTCAGTAACTACTGTTACTGCTTTTAGAGGCACGCCTGTGTCGTGGTGCAGGCATTTGTTCTCACTTGGCTTAAGCAGTCTTATGCAGAAGAACTTGTGCTATCTGGTGCAGGGAAGGCAAACTCTGGCAGGACAATATTTTCTTTGACCTAAGTATTGCTATTTATCTAATTATTTTGATGGGTGTTAGCTTTTTTTTTTGTCTGTTTAGTGGAGTTTCTCTTTGAACATATGTATGTACTGGAAGGAATTTATTATGGTTGAGAAGTAGGGCTGAGAGCCAGGACATGCTGTTTTGGCTGTGCCACAGATTTTCTGTTCCAATTCTGGCAAAGTTTTCTATGACTTGGTCCTCAAGCTTCCCTCCACATAAGGATTCATTCACTTCCACACTGGGATGTGAGGCTGTCTTTATTGCTAAATGTAGTTTGGAGCCCTTGGATGGAGAACCCTCTATTAAATATCATCTTGAGATAATTACAGTGGCTACTGTAATGACTGTGACAAAAATATAGACAGATTAAAATTTCATATTTTTGGATTAGATTCTAGCCAAGCAAAAGGATCAATTAAGAGACTTCATTTGTTTCACCTCCATAAGTCTCTGGAAAAACAGATATAGAGGAAGCAGGGCTGGGCATTTTGACCTTCTCAGCTGTCTTTTGGGGCTGCCTGCTCAGCCACCCTCAGTGGGATACTCAGAAGTATCTCACTACCGTCTTAAAATACAGTGATGGTCTCCACCTACAGAGATAGTGAAGCTGTTATGGCACTGAAAATTCCCTTTTTTTCCTATGTTGGTGTGGCAGGCAAGTCTTCAAACGAGCATTATAAAATTTAGGATGAACAGAGTATTTTTGTCTAGCCAGCCTAATCCCTTGCATCTGTTGCAGAAGCAGTTAAAGGCTCCTCCACATCAGGAAACTTCTTAGCTTAGCGCATATGAAAACACACGTAAAAATTACAAGTAAAAGTTGGTTGTGTAATTGCTTAAAAAGGGAAAAAGAAGCTCAGAATAAAATTCTGGACTTCTTTCTTCTTGTGCATTTAAAGTGCTCCTCTTTCCTCTTTGAAATTGTTTGTCTCCTTTACAACAAGAGACACAACTGCTCCTCTCCTGCTTGTAGGTAGAGGAAACAATTTCTTTCCTGTATGAGTTTTTAGGCTGCTACAGTACTTTTTTTCCCCCTCTTTGCTCTTGGGTTGATGGTGTAAATCTAGTTGATCTCATGGTAGGCTAGTAGAGGCTAGATAACATGAAATCTTTTTGAGCTTTAATCTGTGGATTGATTGGTTTAAAAGGGGTGGACTAAACAGGGAAGAAAAGGATCATAGAGATTAAAAGCTTGAAAAGTGGATGTTGCTGTTCTTCAGAAGGAAAGAAAACTGAAAAAAGACGATAAACAATCTTAACAACACGATTTTCAGTGGATAGGAATAGAATTAAAGAAATCTCTAAAATGTCAGATAGGAAGAGAAATGTCTTGAACAAAATACCTGAGTTCCTAAACTCTCCTTTGCATTTTTTTCTAACTTAAAAATGTTTATTCAGTTACTCTGCAAACGTGATTGAAATAACATCAATACTTGAAATTTCTCTCTGCTGTAGATGCAGGAAATAAGTTAAATGCCTTTCCCAAACACTGTGGCAAGTTCTGGCTCTGCTCATTCTTATACTTTCTAAGTGCCAGGATTAAAAATTCAAAGTTGGCAGAAATCTGCCAGATGTTCCATGGCTAAATTTTTTTACCCAAAATACTTTTCAAGTGCAGAACATGACTGTTTTAAGAAAACCTAAAATAAATTTTAAAATCACTTGCTATAGTAAGCAAATATTAGGTATGATAAGAAAGAAGAAGCCTTATGAATTACTTAGGAAACTGTTCCTAATATAGGGGATGAAATGGTCAGTGTAACAGAACTTGTAGAAGAACATCTGTAATTTGTGTAGTTCTAAAGCAATAGCTTAGTATTTTTTGCATCTTCAGTGTAAGTCTTTGCCCAACATAAGTTCTCTGTGCAGGATTGAGGTAGTCTGGTTTTCTGTCAGGATTGCTGGTGTTATTGCACTGGTTCTTGAGGATATTTTTTATTTTCATGCCAAATTACTTGCAAATACTGCATTCAATATTTAGTCTCTTTCAGTTTTGGCCAAATGGAGGCCTCTGACCTTATAAACAGAGGATTTTAACTTCTACTTGTCAGAGGCAGCACAAAGCCACACAGTCACATTCCTATACTGCTTTTTATTAAGTATAACATTATGAAGTTATTGAAAGAATTTACCATAGGCATTCAGTAAGATTTATGTGAGTTTATATTGTTTAAAAAACCAAAACCCCACAGTTTTAATTTGGTTTCCTTCACAAAACCAGAACCTAAGAAGTCAAGGGGGGGAGAAAAGTTTCATAAGAATTATTCAAGCTGGTAAGCTAATTAGTTTAGATAAATACTGACATGAAAGTGCTTGTTAGGGGAGAACTGCTGCCAAAAAGCAGAACTTGGGCTTGATTAATGTGAAGAACTATTACTTTCTAAATGTGTAAGTCAGCAAATAACCTCTTTAAATTCTGCATGATAAGATCACTTAAAGGATTATTTAGCATATCATTAGTACTGGTAAACAGCAATTACAAATACTTCAGCTGACTTTCCCTTACAACTGGTCTTTTCTTGCATCCTGTATCCTGAACTTTTATGGGACCAATTAGGTACCTAATGAACCATTTTACTACGCTGTTGACCACATTTAGCAGTTGCTTTTTCAATGTGACAATCAACTAATACTTAGAACATAAGAAAGGAAATGTCAAAACTTTGGAGGATGGACAATGGTCATGCTTCTCATGTGATAATTAAATTTTTTTCTGCTGCAGTCTTGGAGGAGTGGAGTGATGCTCTCAAATGCAAAACATGAATGCTTTTCATTGAATCTCTGTTAGTAATCTTCCTGGAAGTGGCGAGGTGTTTTTCTGGGAGGCATTAGTTTGACCCTGCCAAGAGATGAGAGGCTGGAACACACATCTCATGCCCTGAGCAAGTGCTCTTGTTATGAGGGATTCTTATCCTTTGCCATAGGGGAGTAAAATAAAGGTGCTCCATCTGTGGAAATATTCAAACCCATGAGGGCATGGGGCTTTGAGCCACCTCGTCTAGGCAAAAGTGTCCTTGCCTCTGCTGAGGGTTTGGAATTAGATGATCTTTAAAGTCCTTTTTAACCCAAACCATTCTGTGATAATGTGTTTAGCCTCAGAAAAAGGCACTACACTGAGAACAGAAGTTTTGTGCTGCAGTTCCTGGTGAGATATCCATGCAATGGTATTTTGCTCCTCCAGTTGAGGTGGTAGAGGAAGCTCCAAGTAGTGTTGTGCAGCCTACAATGTCCTGTACACCCCTTGCTCGAGTCTCTGGGTTTTGCCAAACTTCCTCAGCTGTCGTCTGTGGTGGTTTAGTAGGGAAGAGGTACCTGTTGTTGTGGAAGGATCACAGAGGCCCTGCTTCTGATCACAAATATTTCCTTAATTTCCACAATATTTCTCTATACTGCTTGAATTCCTTGGGTTCTGATACAGCTTTTTATGATTGATTTAAGCAGTTTAAATGTGGGCTGTTGCTCAAAGTAATCCTCCTGCTGTCCATTTAAGCCTTTCTGCTTCTTCCCATGTGCTGTGTGTAGTCAGCAAATGAGGACAACTATTTGGTTTAAAACTAATCCTAACAAATACATAATTTGCAGTCATAGCTATGCTAATGCTAAAGCAAGGGGTAAGGCCAAAAGTGCAGATGGGTAATGTGGAGAAGCACCAGCATGCTTAAACTGACTTAAGCCAGCGGTGAAACTGTGCTGGAAGTGTTGTGGCAATGTTCAGCTTTGAGGCTTTCAAATCTGTACTGTTTTGACTCTTGGCCAGACATTAGCCTAGTGTTTGGCAGTGTGAGGTTTAAAAGCCTCAGCTAAGCTCAAGAGTGAGATCTATGCTCCTGGTCTGCTACCCTATAATTTATTTTCATGTAAACTGTTTGCAATAATGATATTTATAAAGTAATAAAAGAGAGCCATGTATGCCTAATTGATTTTTTTCACAAAGTAGGATAAAAATGAGCAGTAATACAGACAAAGTATGCATAGTCATGCTTTCTTATATCAGATTGATAGGGGTGATAAAGAATGAAAGCTTTCTCAGCAAATATCTGATCCAGAGTGCATTTAAGATGCTGTAAGTTTTCTTACTGACTTCAGGGTGTTAGATGCTTTGGACTGACTGTCTTCACTCTTAGTAGTGGTTTTTGTTTTCATTGTCTCAGGCCAACCAGTCTGGAGAGTTAGAAAATCACAGACAAGTAAATATGCTACACGTACCTGATGTCACCTGCAGTTAAAATAGACAAAATAGAGAGTCAGGTAGCAGGGAGATGGATTCAGGTTGTGATTGTCATTTGTGGGTCTAACCTCAGAAATGCATTAATTTGCAGCCTCTTATTTCCTTGGAAGTAAATGATAAAACCCGTTTTGTTTTTGCTGTAGCACAGTCATGAGTTTCTACGCTTCGGAGTAGCTATAGAAAATGCCCATTGAATGACAAATATCCTGTTAAATACTACAGGAAAAAATACAGAAGTCTACATAGCAGAATTCCTACAGGATTGAAGTATCTTATTTGAGTTATTTGAGGTGCCTTGTATGAGTTTTTCTTAACAAGTCATTTGTATGTAAAGCTTCTCGCTGCTGTTGTGCTGTGCTTGTGGGCACACTTTGGGTTTTGGTTGTCCCTGACTTTGACACCAGTATGTCTGTGGTGAAGGCAGTGGAGCTACCCATAACAGATCCCACACTAACCAAAAGCATTTTCCTTACAGCGAAAGTAAACATAGCAGTGTAAAAGTACATTCAAGTCAAAGTAACTCCTTTAAATTTGACAGCTGTTTCCATGTGTTCTTGGTCCATCTTTTTCTGAAATATCAGGAGTGTATGTATAGATGCACAGAAAAACCTAAGTGTATACACCCAAGTCAGTGTGAAAGTGGTCTGTTTCTTTACCAGAATCAATGTGGTGAAATGTCAAGGTCAGCTTGTGTTTTTAAGTCTTCCTTTTATTCTTTATACTTTCAGAGGCAGGCAGGTTATCCTGATTAAAATGCAGCCTAAATTTATGAGAGTTATGACTTCTTAATCTCATGTGAAAATATGTGAGAAGCAAGCTTAGAAATGGCTGAGGTCAGTTCAGGTTTGCTCTTTGTAGAGCAAATATGAGAAGCTGTAAAATTCAACAGAACTTGCAATTGCATTATTGTCTATGTAATGTGAGACCTTTACACACTCTGGAGCTTGAGAGCTAAAAGGAAACATTTTGGGGGTGTTTTTGTAAGCTCAGCACTTAAAAATCCCTTGTCAGGAGAGGAAATCTTCCAGTCATCCCAACCTTCCTGCAATTGCTTCCCCCACAGGAAGTAAACAGTAACAAATTCAATGTGGTCATTTGTAATTTTAGTAAAACAGAGGTGAAATATTTCAATTAAGTCATGCACAATGACAGTTCTTGGAATTATCAAGATTTAAAATGAGCATATGGTGCCTTTTAAAACACTGCTTGGTGAGCTGTTTTGAAATTGCTGAAAGAGATGCTACAATCAGATTGGTAGTACTAGCAGAGAGAGTTTGAAATGCTTTTGTTGGAAAACACTGGCAAAATGTAGGGTTTCTGCAGGAATATGTTTCAATGAAATTTCTTCCAGAAAGGGAAACTGAAGTAAAAGAAAAGTTTTAAGAAGCTGATTAAGCTTTCCTTAAATTAAGGGAGAAAAACTAGGATCAAAAGACTTGAATTTTCGCAAGTAAGGATGCAGAGCACAGTGGTTGCCTCAGAAACATTGAACTTGGGTTTTTCTTTCTTTACAAATTAAGAATTTTTCACAATAAAAATGCAGAGCTTTGATAGAAAAGCACATTGTTATTGAAGGATTTCACATTTTCATTTGTGTTTTCTAGCAGGAAATTTGTAATTTAATGAGATCAGGGAAACATGTTTTGATCATTTAGTAATTGAATGCACCTTATCACCTAAGTTAGTTTTAGTGCTTTATTGATATGTACTCTTCATGTATTGCTTAATGTCATTGATTTATTGCTTCAGGGAGAGTCTCATAAGTTCTTTCTATGTACATAGTGCAGTTTTTAATTATATACCAAGGTCATATAATTAAAAGGAGCAAGTGTTGCACAGAGGAAGGAGAGAGCAGACGCCATGAAATTTTCTTGATTTTAAATCTAGTCCCTATTCAGGAGAATCTGAGCACAAAAGAAAAAAAAAAGGTGGGGGGGCATCAAAAGTCTTGACAGTCTTTCAAATCCTTTCTTTTAAAATGTTGTCATTTTAAAAGGGGGCTGCGCTTCCTCATTATCTCCAAGACCCTCATGCCTGTGCCTTGGCTGGGCAAGATTTGGCTTTTTAGTCCCCAGCTGGGTGTGTGCTTCTCAGCATAGCTTTCATAGAGCCTCTCTGAGGCAATGAGTTGCTCTCATGTGTCTTGCACAAAGCCTCCAACCCAAGTTCTGGCTTCAGGTTCCACAATGGGTGGGCAAAGGGGCTGCAGGTGGGATGCTGAGTGTGGGTCCTTCACTGCACAGATGTGTAGCACAAAGGTTTCCTGTGAGGAGCAAGGTTTCTGCACTGGTGCTACTCAAATGTGAAGGGGGGAGTCAATCTGGTTTGTGGTGTTTTGGAAAAAACCCAACCAAACATGCTCTTTATCTTTTTATAGCTGTAGATTTTAAACCTTTCATACAACAATAAAACCCTGCTGGAGCAGGGAGATTGGACCAGATGCCCCACTGTGTTCTCTTCCAACCTTAACCATTCTGTGGTTCTCTAATATCCCACATGATTTTGCTCTAAATATCTAAGGGAGAAATGTTGCACCTTCCAGTGTGTTGTTCCAGAGCCTGAGCTGGCCATCAGTGATCAGTCTTCATAAAAGATTCTTGTGTGGCCACGAGAAAAGGCATTGAATATCACATCTTACATTATTCTCTGAAAATTTGTACTGGCCTAGTTTACAGAAATGTGAGATCAGACTTCTTGCAGAGGTTGACGTGGTCCAAGTGTGGTCTGCATTTACCACATCTACACACTCACATAGATCTTGGATAAATCGTTTAGGGTTTTTTGCACCTTCTTTTGGTTTTGCCCTTCTTTGCTAGTTCAGCTACATTTTTTGGTCTTGTAAAAAAATTAAAGCATGTATATTGCATTGTTTTAAGGTTTCTTTAGACTTCTTTTAAGGGTCCTAGAATAACTTCATAGATATTCCACGTTTTAGATTAAGATACTTCTGACTCCCATCATTTGCTGAGGGATACTCTTACATTTGATAATAGTTACAGTTGTTTCTCTGCTTCAGATCTATGCGAAGCTAATGCTGACCTAGTAATTCTACTGACATAGAAATTCTTGCATTGTTTCTCCTATGGTTATACACATTTACAATTAGTAGTTATGGAAGCCAACTGATGCTATCCATCTGTGAAATTACCCTTGAGATGAGTGTGGGAAGTGAAGGAATAACCACAAAAAAGCTGGGATGGTAAGAAGATCAGTATTTTTCTTTCTTTTTTTTTTAGTAGAAAGCTCTCTAGTATCTTTCACCCCTTTTAACAAGGACATGTAGTAACTGAACAAGTGAATGGCTTTAAACTGAAAGAGGCTGGGTTTAGATTTGGTATTAATAGGAAATTCTTTACTGTGAGGGTGGGAGGCACTGGCACAGGTTGCTCAGAGAAACTGGAAGTGTTCAAGGGCAGGTTGGATGGGGCTCTGAGCAACCTGGTCTAGTGAAAGGTGTCCCTGCCCATAGCATGGGGTGAGACTAGATGACCTTTAAGGTCTTTCCAACCCCAGCTCATTCTATGATCTGCCTCAGAATTAGCTGCAACACTTTGAGAGAAGGCAGAGTGGAAAAACATTTAGTAATTGATAAAATAATAGATGTATACAATTACTAAAAAGTGAGTATGAAACAGGTGTAGCATAAAAAAAATACAGGCACCAGTGCTTTCAAAATTTTTTATATCAGGTCTGATTAAAGAAGTTATTGAAAAGTTCGGGGTATTTCTAGTGATTTGTATACTATTTTATATCACACTGTCAAAATTCAGTTATTTATTTTCAGTTTGGGAAGAAAGTTTTATTGATTTTTTTTTTTTATGAACTCTAAATAATAGCCCAAGACTCTTTTTAACATTTTTTTGTTGTTTTGATTTCCAGTGTGGTCTTCCTTACCTCTATTATGCTGCATCTTGACTGATTGTTAAGTAACTGCTTGTAAGGTAGAAATGCTAATTTGAATGATCTTCTTAAATTCTGCCAACTGAGCACTCAGAAGCTCTTTATATGCTTCTGCTTCAAAAGCCAAGCACAGCAGTGTGGCTGCCAGGTCTTGTCTGCCTTGAGCTCATATCAAGGTATAGACCAACTGAGCTTGAGATATCTCATAATGATAGTCATACAAGTATTGGCTTCAATTAAGATCAAAACTCTTCTCAAAGGGCGGGTTTCTGCCCAAAATGTTGTGACCTGGATAGTTTTGTTACAGCTTCAGGTTTTTCTTCTTTGTCATATCTCATTTTCTTCATGTTTTCCAGAAATGGTTCATAAATCCATCACATACAATGGTTTTCATGCTCATGTTGTCAGGTTTTGTTACAAAACATGGCATATTGTTTTTGGAACTGCAATTTGTGGCATTTTTCTCTTCTAGATTATATGAAGTACAATGCAAGGTATTTATAGTCCTGTTTTTCTTTTAAATATCAGAAGCAATCTACTTTTAATAGTTTGAAGATGTGTAACAACCCCTACCTAGTGTTAACTTTTCTGGGGAATTGCTCTTTCTGTGCATGCAGCTTGGTCACATCCTCTGCAGATTATCTGTTATATCTTTTTTTGCTCAGTCCATAATTGGTTGACTCCTTGGTTACGTTGCTGAAAGATATTCTCCTGTTCTTTCAAAAACTGCTGTCTGCAAAGTTTCCTGGCACACTAACCACTTTTAAGTTGATAAGAGAATTGTTTATGGTACATGGTAACTAAATTTGTCCAGCTAACGAGAAATTGGAAAGAGCACAAAACTTGAAACTGAATCATTGGCTTTAACTGAAAGTCTCAGAGGCACTTCATTGTCATGGTTCCACTTGTACTTGTGAAAATATTTACCAGAACCACTCTAAATTGTTGTTCTGGGAACTGGGACTGTGTAAATGAAACTGATAGAAAATGTGATGTGATACTGTGATAGTTTGATTGTTACAATAGTAATTATGTAAATAAATTGTTTTTTACCAACATAGGCATTTTGTGACCCAACACTTCCAATGAAGAAGGGAAGTGCTTGAGTGCTACTTTGCTCCCCAGTGTAAGACTTTTTCCTGCATAGAAATAACTATAGAATTGTTATTTCTAGTACTGTCTGATATTAATTAACATAAAGGTCCTTCAATGCATCTCTCCTCTACTTCCTGTGCTGAAAATCTTTACACCTGGTAGTTTTTTCATAGCTTAAAGCTGTTGCAAAAATTATCAAGCTCAAGATTTTTTTGTTGATATATTGTAATTTTGAATAGACAAGTGGTTCACATCAGGTGGATTTTGGTTTATCGTACACAATCTCCTCTGAAGAGAGTGGCAGGAAACTGGTCTTGAGTCAGTTGTCCTTGACACCTTTGGCTCTTGCCTAAAAATCTTGAGATTTGTCCAAGACTTAGTCATACTGAAGCCTGGCTGCCCTAGGAGCTAGGTATTAAACTTGCTAATTATTTCAGATACAGATTGTTTCTGCAGCAGCACTGCCCATGAAGAACACAGATCTCTCTGGAAGATGCTCATAGCAATTGTTTTGGGGAAAAAAAGTGTGGCAAATGTGCCTAAAATTATATTTTCTTGGATAGTGTAGAGCAAAAAACCCCAAAGGTTAATGTATTTTGTAGTGCTTTGTGTACCTGCATGAGCAGTTGTGTGAGTTGAGCAGAAAACTGGCTGAAGGAAGTGGTGCAAGAGCTGCAAACCATGTAGCAGCACCCTGCCCAGGGTCATCCTGAGCAGTTTAAACAAAACTGTTGTATAAAAGCATAGTTCTGCTTGTAGACTGTCTTTTAAAATTCCTTTCAGTGTGATTTTTAAAAGGTTAGTCTCGCAGGCTTAGCAAACAGGAGCAGTCCTAATGGCCAGGGTTTGTTTTTTCCCTTCGGTATTCAACTGGTGACTGGTTGCAGAGCCACAAACCAGTACTGTGTCAGAAGTTCCCTATTTCCCAAGCATTATCACTGGTCTATGTTACATATAATATATTTTTGAACGAAACCAATAGTTTTAGTCACTGCTGACAAAAGGTCTATCATCTTTATGGTTAAAAAATGTTTTCACAGAATTCCTTCTGCATTGCTAGGAAGGGTATTTTCATGACGCTCTTGTACAGTGAAGTGAGTCCCATGGACCTTTGCTAAGAGATGCTCTAAATCATAGACAATTGGTTAATTGGCCTTCATTTGGTGAAGAGTAATTTCAGGAGTGGAGGAGCTGAAAAGAATGGTATTGATTATTCTGAAATAATGTCTGATTTCTGACAAGATTTGCCAGGTCTTTCCAGAGACTTCTGAGGAAGAGTAGATTATTGCAGAGCTGTGAGGAGAATGGATTTGCAGCATCATTTAAAGCAACAGAGTGTGAGATGCATATTCAGGCTGTGGCAGCCTGGCTTTCCTTCTCTGGAGAGATTTGAACTCCTATTTCACTAGATAAAAGGGGAGCCTCACAAAGCTGGATGACTCTTAAATGCTCGAGATGAGTGGGATAGGAATAGGACTTGTATTAGACATACACTGTAAAGAGTTAAAAGCAGATCTGTCAGTGTTCTTAAATGAGTTAAACTATTAACCCTGTAGGTTTTACTGTTTTTCTTTATAAATTTTGTAAGAACAAGCCTCAGTATGAATACAATTTATGTAACACAACTCATGTGTGAAAATTAGGACACAATCCTTAATTCTGTTGATTTTTTTTTTTTTTCATGATCAATACTATTTCAATTTAGATTGTGAAGTCTACTTTGTTTTAGCAGGTCTGAATTATTTCAGAATTCTGGTAACTAATTCTCACATGACACTTCTGAAAACATGGTTGCAAGCAAAAGCCAGCTTTCTGGGCATGCACTTCTCCCTTGGGAAAGAGGGTTGGAGATGGCTTGTGCGGATCCAGTCCTAGCACTTCCATTTCAAAGCTGTCAGTTCTAAACTGGCCCTGTTTTGCCTTGCAAAATCACAGCCATCTTTTATGACATTACGAAGAACATGTCTTAACATTGTGTTGTATTGACTGCTTTAATAATTTGAAAACCAGCAAAAGAAAAACAGCCCAAGACAAAAAAAACCGAAACACCCAAGGGACCTTGGCATTGAGATATGTACATAGTTGTGCTAAACACTGCATAAAATGTAATGAGAACAGATAAGTAAAACCTGAAAATATATTAGGAAATCATTCCTAAGAATAATTTTGTTCTGAGAACAGAAATATAAAGCATACAGAAAACAAAGACAAAACCAGTTTTTTTTATTAGTGAACTTCTAAGAGTACTGTTGAGAGTAAAGCTGCACAGGGCTTTTCCTCTGTGGTCAGTGGAGTACACAAACCCCAGGGTGGCTCTTCCCCATATATAAGGATTTAGGGTTTTTTTTTTAATCTTTTCATGGAAACAAAAATCCAATTAAACATGTAGTTTGGGATAGGGCCAATACAAAGATTGGGAAGCTGAGAAGCACTTGTGTGTCCTGTAGTTTCACTGTGGTCAAATAAAGAGTAGCAAATATGGAAAAAACAGGCAGAATTTCTTAAAAGGAGCTTTCAGATGGGGAAAAATCACTGCAGATGCTTGTGATGGAGGCATTGCTGCAGAGAAGCATCCTGCAAAGCCACTCTTAACAAAGCCCCACTTAATTCACAGAGTTTAGCCTTGGAGAGTTAGTTAGCCCTGGGTGTTTTGAGAGGGAACTGAGTCAAATTTCAGTCTTATTCTTCATTCTGATGCCAGTGACCTTTTGATCCTGAGAAATATTAAGTCTTCATTGCTTTCTTACTTTTTGCACTACTAAAATGGGATTTCTGTAGCCACCACAGAGAATGAAAAGTAACATTTTGCTTTATTAATGAAATTTATTCTGTGGCTGCATCTAGTAACATTGATCATTTATTGAGCATTAAATTAAAGTAGAATCTGCAAATCTCCTTTCATGCTAAAGGAGTGCATTGGAGGTGACCTGTTCACCTTAAGTGCTGCTTAAAAGCTTTAAAAAGCAATATGAAATTTGTAAAAGATGGCGTGAATAACATCGCTTTAGAAACGAGTTCCTGATAAACATTCCTGTTCGATTAAGCTGGACCCAGGGGTTAAAGTTCTTGAGTGGTTATTACTTAGAGGACTGGTAATTGCCTGGTTAATGATGTTGTATTTCTCTCATTTGAGTGCTGAACATTAAATTGTGGGACTGAAGTTCAAGTTTGCCCTGATAAGCTTGAAAATGCCCTGCAAGCTTTGAATTCATAAAATAGAAGTGTTTTTCATGTTTAGGTGTAAAGAAAGGAGACACAGCTGTAATTAAACCCATCAGTTTTACAGCATGGGGGGTAGTTGCATTTAAGAAAACCCACCTCTTTGTGTTTCTGCATTGTGACACAGAGTTTTTTGTGAGGCATCAGTCTTGTCAGTGCAGCACCTACTTCTCTCACTATGTGGCCATGGACTTGGAAAGGTACCCGTGAGACTGGTAGGGGTCCCTGGGGAAAGAGCAGAGGGGGCTGCACCTAAAGTCTGAGAGGAAGGTAGAAATGGCAATCAACAAATCACCCACTTTAAATGTCACCAGGTCTGAAGGCTAAATAACCTCTTTATGCTCGTGCAGCCGCAGGGCTGACAAGTTTGTGCAGCCAGCATAGGTGACAGGGCTGTGGTTTGTCCAGGGACATGCACTGAATGGGGCTTTCTCACACCCTGCCATTGCTGGTTCTGGTAGCTCTGCACTGCTGGGGTCAGCTGGGTTGCAGCACCCTCTTTGTCTTGCCACAGTGTTGATTAGTATTTGTGGGAATCAAAAGAGATGTATTGGACTCACTGCATCTTGCTGTTCAGGCTCTATGGGTAGATGTTTCTACACCAAGAATATCCTCTTGCTGAATGTAGCCCATCTAACTGATGGAAAGCAGCAGTCAGTTCTGTGCTTTCCTGTTGGATACAATTCCAATTCCAACGTGCCAATCAGGTTATGGAATAGGTTGTTAGTAAATGCACAGCATCTTGTACTTTGTGTTCTGCTCTGCTCCCAGCCTTCCTGCTGTGGCTGCCCTGTCTGTTCTTACCGCTTGTTCTGGCTCAGTTTGTGATTCTCTGCAGAGCAGAGTTTGCTTTCTGTGTTAGCTTTCTGATGGTTTAGTTGACTTATGTGGAGGCTGACTGATTGTTGAGGCTAGCAGGTAGAAGAGGAGTGGAAACGATGCAGAAATAGGCAGATCACTTTTGTGTGTAGCAAACTGCTGTGTTCCTATACCTTATCTAATGGAACCACACTCGGAATGGTGTGAGCTAAATTGGAGCAGAGGTGAGAGAGGACCTGGTCTCAAGTGCTAACTCAAGAATAGTAACTTTGCTTCTCTTTCTAGACCTCATTCCCTTTCATCAACCCCTTTTCCTCCTTCTTTTCAATGACCTTTTCCACTCATTAATCACTAAAATGTGGCATGAATGAAGCAGAGTTCAGTCTTAGTCAAGATATCTCAGCAATGATTGCTCTGGGAAAGAACTTTGGATTCCTAAGAGCAAAGTGAAGTGATGGTGAGAATAATAAAAACGGAAAAGGCCAAGTGGCCAGAAGAATGAGAAATTGAGGTCGTGTGCCTGTGTTTCCAGCAAGGGTAGTGCTGAGAGACACAAGTGAGAAGTGCATGCACTCCTAAATGGAGGGAAAAATGATGCAAACCAGGCCAAGAGCTGAACTGGTTGAGAAATGCTGGAGAATCAGCTATGTGGTTATGAATCAGTAACTGATATTTTTTCATGCGATGAAACAGCTCCAGTATTGCCAAAATCTTAATTTAAAAATTGCAATGTGGAAAATTGTAAATCTCATCACTCATCTTGTTACGCTGAACTTTTATTTGATGTACTTTAAAAAAGTAGGGTTTTAAAAATGTCTTAATGCTAGTTTTAATTCCAGTAAATGTAGTCTAGTTTTGCTAGTCTATTTCTTATTACCTTAGCCAGGTGATGCTGCATGCTTTACATGCATGCTGTGCTCCTGTTCATAGCTATAGATTTGTCATCTGTGCCAGTGCATTTTAATATTAAAAATGTGCATTTGCAAGTTCAAACAGACCAGGAACCATCAGACAGTGCATTGTGTACAGAGCAAAGAGCTGACAAATTTTACTGCTGTCTTTTGGAAAGATCATTTTAGAAACATGCTGCATATCTGGTTTTGCCCACTTCGTCCTGAGCCTTATGGACCCTGCTTTCCCTGCCTCCCACTCTCAAGAAGGCACATATTTGCTACTCAAATGTTCCTCTGCTGCTTCAGGAGTTCTGATGCTGCACTGCTAAGAGGCAACATTGTACTCAAGGATAAGTCTCTTGTTTAAAGAAGATAAAACAAACAGAAGCCATCAACCCTGTGTTTTCAAATTTATTTATAAATAGGGTGTCAAAATATTTTCCCATGCAGTCTTGCTGTCTCAGCATAATTCTGCTCTGTGCGTGACACACAGGCAAGCTGAGATTTTGTTCCTGCAGGACTGCTGTTTATTACTAACATCAGCAGAAAGGCTGATGTGTTTTCAGCCAGAACCTCCTCCATTCCACTTATATTCTCTCTGCATCACCTCCCACCTCGAGCTCTTAGTTTCAGATGTATTCCAGAGGACTTCATTAAATTACTGATAGTTAGCCTCAAATCACAATAGGGTTTGCTTTGGGCCATGAGGGCAGAGACTCAATGTGTCCAGAGTCACTCTAACTCTTTCCAGAGGTGGCTCTGGAACATGATGCTGCAGAGACTAAATAGTCCCCAGTGCAGTTAAGTGACTGTGGTTTATATAGTAAATGTAAAATACTGGTTGTAGCAGACATGGATTGACAGTAGATACAGCAGTAACTTTCAGTCACCAATGAGCTGAGGTTTCCTTTAGCTGTTTTTTGATGGATTTTTTTCCTGGGTTTTGGTTGGTTGTTCTGGATTTTTTTGGGGGGTTGGGAGGATTTTTAGTTTGTTTTATTCTGTGTTTTTTGAAATGTGACCTTTTGTATGTTTTCTTGTATTGATTACTCTTCAGAAATGGCTTTAATAGGAAGTAGTAAGGGGCTACAGAATATAACAAATAAAACTGCCTCAAATCTGCAGTTAATCTATATCTAATGGACTGCTGTTGAAACAGGAGAAAAAGCGTTTTATGTATTTAATAACTCAATGTTAAATAGTTAACATTTTTCTTGCAAAGAATGAGTGTTCTGAAGTACTTGAAAGCTTTAATCTTCTGTTGAGGTTCACATTTTGGTGGTTAGTTTTAGGGAAGGAACAGAATTCATTCAGAGTTGTTGTCTGTTCTTAGTGTAATGCAGGATTCCTGTCGTTTTTCCAGGGGTCGCCTCTGTTTGATCTTATCAAGCAGTCGAAAGAGCGAGAAGGCCAAAGTGATCAGCCTGAACCCACTTCTACTCTCAATATGCCTCTCCAGCATAACCACACTGCTGCAGACCTGTAAGTGAATGCCTGAGGTCTAGGAAAATGTGAAGTTGCTAACAGCCTTAATATTCAGATCCACCTGCATTCTTTTTTCCTACTTCTTAGGCTTGGTACTTAAGTTTTGTTAAGCCATTGTATTTGATGATATTCATTATACAGAAAAAATTAAGTCAAATGTTGAAATATTTTTCCCCAGCCCTATCAAATTTGTAATTGTAAATTGTTACATTACTTGCCTAGGAATAAATAAGTCCCTGTAACAGGTGTTGGGGATAACAGGTCAGCAATTTATTTCTTCTAATGGGAAGGAGGGAAGAGTTCCTGCAAGTATTATTCATATAGAGTTATTCCTTCATCCTGTGATGTTAAATGCTTAATCTATGTTGAACCTCCAGCTATCTTTCTCCTGTGAAATCTCCTAAGAAGAAGGCATCTGGACCTCCTCTAAGTGCTACTTCTACTCCAGATGTTCAACCTGCTGTGATCCCCCAAACACAGAAACCACAGAAATCTACCTCCCTCTCTTCGTTCTACAGAAAAGGTTTGTTCCTTCTGCATGTGCTGACATTGCAAAGTTGTCTTTTGTTTTATATCTTTTTTTGGGTTTTGGTGCTCAGCATTTCTGAAAAGTTCATTGTAGAATTTGTAATGAACACCGTGCAAACCTCTGGAAGAGAGGGCAAAATGGTGCCAGCAAGTGGTTACTGTGTGCACCCTGCACTCCATGAGTTCAAACTGAAAACTTAGCTGTCCTGCCTGTAAGAATGTCCATATGGGCTCAGAGGGTTCTTTAGTCCTAGCATCCTTTTCCCAGCAGTGACCATAAAGAGATGTCATGGGAAACTGGGCAGACATGGATGGTGCTTTCCCAGGCTTGATCTTTGTCCAGCTCAGGGGGTTTTCTGAACTTTTTGTGCTGTATCTGCTTAGTAACTCTCAGCAGATTCATGTTCCTGGTGCTTGTTCAGGCTCTTTTTGAACTGGCATAGACACACATGTGCAGCCTTGTTTGGTGTGGCTTCCATGTGTCCACTGTCTCTTGTGTGAAAACCTTTTCCATTTATTTTGATCCTGGCTTTTACTACCTTCACTTAATGTCTGGTAGGTTTTTTTTTTGTTGGCAACAGTGAACAGTACAATACTGTCCCTCCTCCATTACATTCCTTTCATTTTGTATGCTCCTGTTACTACAATTTCAGTTTATTTTTCTTTGTTTCTGCAGTGTATCTACTGGCCTATCGTCGACTCCATACCCTGTTCCTTCACCTTCTCTCCGAACATCCTGACCTGGAACCCTTGATCTGGACCCTCTTCCAGCACACACTGCAAAATGAGTATGAGCTAATGAGAGACAGGCACCTGGACCAGGTAACACGGACTAAAAAGTTTTAAAAAGTTTTAAAAGACTCTCCTGAACAAAATGTTCTTTGTACATAATTAACCATTAGAAATTGTACTCTGAGGTTTTTATTAATCTTTTGATCTCTGAAAGGAGGACTTAGTATAGAATGAAGTCTCCCATCTCAGCTTTTTAAGCACTGGCAATTACTTAATATGGCACCTTCAAATACCATTTTGAGCTATTTTCAAAATAATGCAGACAGACCGCAATTTCTAATAATTTGTGTAAAAATACAGTGATTTTTTTTGGGGAAGACAACATGTGTGGCTGATAAATTTTTTGTTATTCTACCCTAAAATTGCAGCATGTGGTAGGAGTTCGAGAAGGTACTATCAGCTCCATTTAGCTATTTGTCACATAGAAATGGAGGTAGCATTATATTGACTTATATTCTGGAAGTTCTTCCTGAGTTGAGTTGCCTGCTAGTTTATAGAGCACAGTCAGTAATAAAGTTATTTCTTAACTTGAAATTAAGAAGCTGAATTAATTTTCTGCATTTTCAGTTGTCTTGTCTTGTTTCTTTAATAGATCATGATGTGTTCCATGTATGGCATATGCAAAGTTAAGAACGTGGATCTTCGATTTAAAATGATAGTTTCAGCATACAAGGAGCTTTGTAACACAAATCAAGAGGTACGGAAGTTCTTAAATGTTATTCCTCCATAAAAATCCTAAAAACTAATTATTTTCTCCTGAAATCAAAATAAACTACACTTGAACATACAAAAGAAAACTTCTGCTTTGCTGCATCTCCATTTTGTGGAGGAGAAAACGGACTCTAATACTAAATATCTCTTTTAAACATCTTGCATAAAGAGTTTGGTAACGCTTCTCAGAAAACAAATTTCATTCCATCTTTTGAAAGATACTAAATAATGGTTTGTGATTCTCTTTGGAGTCTAGATGAAAAATTTATGTCTAGAGCTAACAGGATTTTCAAAAGCAACACAAGTTCCTTTATGAGTTGTCTAACTTCCATGGAGCATTAAGGGAAGAGAAGCAGAGGACCTTCCACAGAAGCTTTCAACAGAAACACAGTTTGATACCAAATAAAGATGTATGTCTCTGTATCAAACATCTGTCTATGTATTAAAGTTGCAGGCTTAATTCTAACATGAAGAAGTTCCTTTCTTCACAGAAACTTTAACGTGCTCAAATTCTTGCACAGCACAGTAATGAAATCAATAGAAAAACCATCACCAGTTAATGGAACTGTAGCATCCTCTCAGTAGCAGGATTTCTCATAGTGTATTTGTGGATCTTGGCTAAACTCCAGACTTTTGTCTCCAAGCCTATAGAACTATTTTATCCCCATCAGGTCAGTAATGAGTTTTTTCCAAGGCATGCACAGTAGTCTAGACTTTCTTGACACATGTTTGTGAAAGCAAATCGTTCTTAAATTTGGAAAATGTTAAAACTGTCTTCACACCAAGGGGCTGTGCCAGTTAATGAAGTAGGTGCTTGTACTGGTCTTTCTGCACTATTGGAAAAATCCCCAACAGTTTAGAGAAGTTACAATGGCTTGCATACAACCCACACGCCATCCTAGCTCTTATTCTAACACAGACTTTGAGTGACTTTATGAGTTTGTCACATGTAAAATTTTCATTCCTTTTTTTTTTTTTTTTTTTAAATCTCTGTATTATTTTGTCACCCTATCCAGACTTTCAAACGTGTTCTTATCTGGAAAGAACAATATGACTCCATCATAGTCTTTTACAACATAGTGTTTATGCAGAAGCTGAAAACAAACATTTTGCAGTATGCATCCAGCAGGGTAAGCCATTAGCTCTGTTCATTATTCAAGAGACTAGAAATATATAGGCAATCAAACCTTATGATTATTTTATTATTTTTATAGCCTCCCACTCTGTCACCTATCCCACACATTCCTCGCAGTCCTTACCAGTTTTCCAACTCTCCTCGGCGTGTCTCTGCTGGCAATAACATCTACATCTCACCTCTGAAGAGCCCATACAAATTCTCTGATGGGTTTCAGTCGCCCACAAAGATGACTCCAAGGTCTAGGTACGTTGTTGACAAGCATTTCTTGACTCAATTTAAGGTATTTGGGGGATTTTAGTGGAAGCAAATCAGAAAACTGCATAGCCTAGTTTGTCAGTAGTCTGTGGCTATCACGTAATTTCTGGTTAATAGATTTTTTTCCTGTGTTTGGAATCTTTATTCATCATTCAACACTTTTCTATTGTGCTCAAGGAGGCTTTTTGTTGGTTTTTTTTCTCTCTTTTTTTTTTTTTTCTCACTCCCCCACCAAAGAGGAGTTTCTTGACGTGGTTGCTTAAATGTTGTTTATTGTGTATTTTAGGTTGAAGGCCTGCATGATTTTGATTAGCAAACACCTAAAGGTAGAAATGAGAGGATGATTGCTTGGGTACCCAGCACTGAAGGGTCTTAATGCTGATACAGGACAGACTATGGGGGCCTCTGATTCTTTCAAGTCACAGTTTCATTTCTGTCTGTGTGATTCAGTTCATTTGGTGATTCAGCATTCACTGGCTCAAAGAGAAATGTCTCAACACAGTGAAGCACAGTATGGATTTGCACTGTTAATGCAGAGAGAGAGAGAGGAAGAGACCTTGTTAATGCCTTGTGCTAACCTGTGCAAATTAGTCAAATGTAGCTTAAACTTCTCTTCTTCATTTGGCAGAATTTTGGTGTCAATTGGAGAATCATTTGGGGTGAGTTTTACCATCTTTGATGTCTGGTCTTAAGTGCATGTAACTTTTGGAGGAATGGGATAGCCTGCTCACATCTCTAGAGCATGCCAATGAGTGCATCTGATTTAATATAGTAATTATAGGGAAGTTCTGTTAACTCTTTTCAAAATGTGTTGCATTTTATTTTATTTTTTTGTGCTTTGGCACAAGATAAGAGTTCTGAAAACTCCAGAGTTTTAGAACTCCTAATTTTTTGTGGATAATCTGGAAAGTTGGAGTCGTTTCAGGATTTATTGGCAATTCTTTCCCTATTTTCTTGTCACTTCAGACTTCTGAGAAGTTTCAAAAAATAAACCAGATGTTGTGCAACAGTGAGTGCCAGCTGAAGCGCAGTGCTGAAGGAGGTGCTGCTGCGCCGAAGCCACTGAAGAGGCTGCGCTTCGATATAGAGGGGCAAGACGAGGCAGATGGAAGGTGAGAGATTGTCCTGGGCTTTTCAGAGACCTTGCATGCTTTGGGCTCTCAGGGCCTTCATCCTAATTTCTTCCTGATATCCTGTCTTGTGTCAATCCATGAGCTTGAGCAGCTGTGTCAAATGGGAGGTGGAAGCATGAAGCTCCTCAGTTATATGCTTTGATGTCCAAAAGCGACTCCCCTTGATTTGAAGTTTAGGTTATAAAGGTAAAAAGTTATTTTATTAACTTCACCTTGTGCTTTCTTTCTGTAGCAAACATCTACCCCAGGAGTCCAAGTTCCAACAAAAGCTTGCAGAAATGAGTGAGTATTACTTTTCTCATAATCTGCAGAGCACTGAGTGCAGTGGATAAAAGAGTTTAGTCCACTCAGACAAAAACATTGTTCAACACCAATGTGATTTGGGTAATTTGCTTAGCTTTTGTACTTGATGCTTATAATCTTGAAAATGCAGGTTACAAAATGGAAATTTATGTATACTGGAAAACTGTATGTAGGTTTTTTGTTGCTTTGCTTAGGCGAATGTCTGAGACTGCTTTTACTTCTACTGTGGGTCAGCATTTCTTTCAGATCTTATGGGATCACTTTTCTGTTTTGAAATGAAACTCAAATCTAGCTCATGCAAAGCAAAGTGGCCTCAACCCCACATCTGAGTTGTATTTTCCACTCATGTGAAGTAGCACACTTGGCCTGACCAGGCATTCTCACTCTCTGAGAATCTGAGCTCTGCAGCTGAGATTAAAAACTCTTACATTGCTCATAAAGATAGGTCTGCATGTGGATCCAGGCACCTCTCCTTTATTTTAAGGCAGGGAAAATGTTTCAGTATTTCCTTATGGCAGAGGTTAAGAAGGAGAGCTGTGACTTGTGTCCAGTGGTGTTGGTGTGTGCCACTGAGGGGAATAGGCATTCCTGGGCAGGCTGTCTCTGGAATGTGGGCTCTGCTCAGCCCGCAGCCTCTGCCTGGCTGCAGACCGAGATTCCCAACGTGACACAGACCATCTGCCTGCCTGGAGGATGGAAATGGACACAGTGAGGGCACAGAGACAATGACAACTGGAGGGAACAGGTGGAAGGAATTTCATAAGATCTGTAAGATTGAACAAGAATGGCTGAAACAACACAAAATTAGGTGTTCATCCTGTAATGAGGGATTTGGTTTGTTTACAATAGAATAATGTACTTCTATTCCTTGTGTCATTACAAATTTTTCCAATAATCAGTCCAAAGTAATTATTAAGAAAATATTTCATTCTTTTTGTTCGTTGGGTTTTCTTGTAGCATCTACTCGAACAAGAATGCAAAAGCAGAAGCTGAATGATGGAAATGATACCTCAGCCAGTGAAGAAAAGTGAGATTCTTCTCAGGACCAGGGGCTGCACTGCCAGCCCTCTTAAGATTGTTTTTGTTTTACAGCTTTCATTAATAGAGTTGCTTTTTTAGTTGCTTTTTATTCCAAACTGCTAGTTGAAAGCCTTTGTACTTCTTAAATTGTTAAATGTTTTCCATGATACTTTGCCTTATGATGTAGCATATATACAATGTAAGCCACTGAATTTAATTTATATATTTTTTGAGGATTTTTAAAAAGTCTTGGAATGAATCTCCTGTTGCAGCGTTACTGATTTAAGCCAGTTCAGTCTCGTTGGATTGAATTTTTTATGTCTAAAGGTGAAATGTTAGCTAGAATGATTTGAAATGCACTAATTTTGTTTCTTAGGTTTGATTTTTAGATTTTCATTACTTGCAAATTTTGAAAATGGTGGGCCAATTACTGCAAGGATTTCTGTCTCTCTTCATAATTAGCACATCAAATTCCCTTTAAATTAAACTGGACAGCAGCTGGGGGCCTTGCAGAGAAGGGGCCTCGCCTCAGGAGTACAACCTGAATTCAAAGTGAACTTATTTTGTAGCCTTACTACTGAAACCAACACATTTTGTAGTTTTGCTTCCCCAGCTCTCACCCTAGTGTCATTTCAGAGGGCAGTTACACTGTCCCTCAGTTTGAATTTCATGGAGTATGAGTCCCATAGAGATTCATCCCAGAATCCCACATTGAATCTTTGTTGAAGCTGAAGCTTCTTCCATATGCAGAGTAATTGATGTGCCCTTTCTTATCTTGGGAAATCTCAAGTATTAAAAGAGGAAAAAAAAAACCAAAACAAGAAACTTAAACCATACCTGGTACACACAAGATTTCAAAATTCTAATGATATAGAATTTTCTTGATCAAATTTTCACTTAATTGTAGCCAAGCCAAACAGCTTGAGAAAAAGCTGGAAGCTGAGTGTCTCCAGTTGGGTTCCAGGCAAGAGCAGCCTGGTCTCTAAAAGCACAAGGCATCTCCCATTGGCCTTACTGCACCATCTGCAAAAACCTGAATGTGGTTTTGTTGGGTAAAATGTTGGGAAAATCCATCTGCCTCTAGTTTGCTGAAAAGGCAATTAATTGGGCAATTTGCAAATGGTTGCAACTAGCAAAAACCCCCAAACATAACCATCCAGTACTTCGTGTTTTTTAAGTTACTGATTCAGATACTGGAACTTTTCTTGCAACAACAAAGTTTTGTTAAAATAGCCAATTAACAAAAGCACATGTTTTATTTCCAGTGGATTAAAATATAGGGAGATGAATTGTCTTGCTTTAAAACTACTCATTTTTATTAAATTTAACTTTGCAGCTACTTTAATGACGAACAGGTACAGTAGCAAAGCATGCTATTCATGACACAAATGTTTTAACAAATGTCTTCCAGGCAGCTTATTTACAGATTGTTCAGCTGATCCTAGAGTACTTACAGTAGGAAGTTTTTTAAAGATCCATTCTTGTGTTGATTCAAAGCTAACCCTAGAACTACTAAAAATACGAGCAGCAAAAAACGAAAATTAATTTTAAAATAATATTGAGGGTTTTTTTAGATCCAGTATGGCTCAACTTCCTTACTGTAAAATGTATAGAATTTTCCAGAGTACCTTATTTTATCACTTTTTGCAGTTTATGTTAACATTGGGGTGCACTGACTGTAAGCTCTGTTACAGCAGTCCTTTGGCTAGAGGGATGATACAGAGTCCAGTATCTAAACAGATTCATTCCTTCTTTACTGTGACAATGTATTTTTTCTTGTTTAGACTGAAGGCTTTACATCAAATGTACAACATTATTTTATACAACTAATCAGTTTCTCGCCTTTCAAAATAAATAAAATAGCTTTTAAAGGATTTATAGTCAGTGATTTTCTTATATTAGGTCATTTCATATGGTACCTATCCAAATAAACGTGTATTGAAACTAGTGGCATTTTATTAGATATGGAAATCTTACTGTGTTTGACAGCACTTTTCTTAGAGTGAGACCTTGCTGTACTAAAAATGGCCTGGAATATTGAAACTGTTCCAGGAAAAAAGAAAATTTGGAATCACAGCAGAAGCTGGGCACAAAATGTGATGGCCATTTTAGGTGCTTAAGACCAAACATCAATTTCTGCAGAAAGCTGAAGCCCTGGGTGTAAGATGAGGTCAGGTAAACTGCATCCTATCAAGGCCAGTTTCTGTCCATTGGTCCTTAAGGGAATTGAATCTGTTGGCTTGGCTGTGCAGCCATCTGAAGGTGGATGAGCTGACTCCCAGCCTCTTCACTTGATGTTTTATACCTTAATCTCTTCCTGCTGTCCACTGTTTCCAAATGCTGTTTGTAGTTACCTGTCATAGAGCTTATTTCTTCCTCCCTGCCTTTGGACTGGCAAGCAAAGACTTTTGTGCGTAGGCAGTGCTCGTGCAGAGGGGCTGCACTAAACAGCAAGTTCCTCCCAGGGACCAGAACAGCCCCAGGGAAGGTGTAAGTGCACGTTTTCAGGCACAGGAGTGGCTGCAGGAAGACTCCTGTATCAAATAGGAAGCAGCTGGAGAAGATTATGGCTGTGTGATACCAGCAGGAAGTACAAGCTGAAACATTTTAAAATGTAACAAGCTGGTCATAATACACATTTGCTTAAGAAACAAAGACTGGTGTTCTGAGGACCATTTTATTAATCACAGTTTATTAAGTCACCAGGGCATTGATTTCTTTGAAAGGTGAAAATACACTTGAAGAAATTCTCCATCTTTCAAATGTGTTATCTGGTGACAGTGATTTCCTGAAGAACACAAATAGCCTTCAAGGTACCTCTGTGAATTATTATCTGGTTTACTTTTTTTCCCCCCACAAACAGTCAGTTCAATCTACAAGCATCAAGCTTTCTTCATTTTTGCTGAAAATAAAGGAAAAAGTCCCATGCGAACTGTTTTAAATATTATGGCATTTTTATTAATGGTCTATTAAACCAGGTAAGTTTCTATACAAACAAAACAATCATTTATGTTCAGGCTGTAAACTTCCTACATCGTTGGGTGGTGGCCAATGAGTCCTGCCTCTATGGGACAAATAAATGCTTTGTTTTACAAGGAAAGCCCATGGAAAGTGTTCAGTGGTATAAAAACAGCAGTTTACAGAGTTACCAAGCATTGTAACAAAACTCTACAGGTGGGTACTAGATGACCATGCAGTGCTGACTTTAAGCTTCACTAACTTAGAAGAACCTTCAAATTACCCTACCCAGGTACTTTCTTTTCCTTTCCAGATTGCTTTCTGCAAAGTGGAACATTGCTCTTTATTTAACCCCCAGACACAGTTTCTGCTTGACCAAATTTTCACTTTTTAGTAAATATCTTTTGTCTGTGGTATCCTAAAACAGAACAATACTTTATTAAGTATTTAACCTGCAAGATCAACAAACACAAGGTTGTTGCAGTCTATCTCACAACAGCAAAATGCATCCCTAATTTCTTCTGAAATGTCCCATGGTTGGGTTTCAAGCAAGTATTTACATCCATGCACCCACATTTAACCACCTAAGCCAGTCAGGGTGGGGGGTTTTTTGAACACATGCAATGAAAATTAAAAAGTTAAATAAATAAATGTTTTTATCCATGTAACACTATCACACCCAAAATAAAAGCCAGCACTGACACATCAGACCTTTAGAATCACCCTCGTTCAGTCCAGAGATGCTTTTTCTCAAAATCACAGGCTTTGTCAATTATTCTGAAATTGCAAGTAGGCTTTAATGGGTATGGTTGGAAATAATGAGCAGGAAAATTAAATTGGAAAAAAAATGACAGTTGGTTCTATTATGCCAAAAATGTCTTGTTCCAAGCAGTATGCCATTTCATATGCACTCTCTGTTCAACTACTTTGTTCTGAACTTGAGCTAATGGAGGAGAGTGGTGTCCCTCTCCAGTGCTATCATTCCATGCAGTAGTGTCCCCAGAGAACCAGAGAAGGTTTCTGACCAGATGCTGAATCAAAAAACCCCATCATTTCACATTTATAGTTTGTTTGATTCTTCTGAGTAAAACAACAGAAACATGTGGAGAGACCTTTCATGACACACACCTTAGGAAAGCAGGAGTGACCACTGGCAAGCCAGTACGGGGTTGGAGGTGCCCAGCTGGCTCCATTTCCCAGTGAGACTGGACATGTGCCAGTGTGATGCCATCGGGGCGGGTGGGACGGGGGCTGGTGCCAGCTGCTGCCCCAAGGCTGGGCTGTGGCTGTACACCCCTGTTTTGTGCACTGCCACCCTCAAGGAAATGCTGGCAGGTGAATCTGGCACCTCAGGCTTAAGCAGGGATCTGCAGCCTTGGCTTACATAGAATCCCTTGTGCCCACACTTTGGTATGATCAGTGCTGGGCTGGAGCACACAGGGCAGTAAAGTTGTTTCACTGTCTGCAGTAACCTCTGGCTGGGTGCTAGTGTCAAGTGCTTCTCAACACAACCTTAGCAAAACTGATCTCCTCCCCCAGCAAAGCTGTGTTTTTGATGAATCTGCATTATGCATTGGAAAGGTTTTGACCACTTCTGTTTGAATACAAAATACTGACACAGCTGCTGAGAATGGACCTAGCGCTGCTGGAGGAAGTCGTACTCATCGCTGAGGGGGTGGCACAATGTGCTTGGTATAAGTGGATGATCCAATATATTTGTAGTTAGAGTCTGAGGCAAACGTTTCAAACACAAGTAAATATTCACCACAGCATTTTCTGAATTGCTTGCTAATCACCCTCTTCCTAAGTAAATTCTGCTACCTGCTTTCTTCACCTTTCCACTCACACCCACAGGGCCTGGGGTGAAGGGGCTGCTGCTCACTACTCCTTTTCTGAGTATGTGCTGCTCTTTCTCCTACTCTTCCTCAAAGCACGGGATTGTTTGAGAAATGAGCCTCCAATATAGTAAAGAACAGCTATTTCCACCTTAGACATGAAGATATGATAATTTACGTGAATTAAGTTCTTAGAAACCACATTTGAGGATTAGAAAAGGTCAATGAAGGATGCTGTGGCACAGCAGGGACCTGCAGGAAGGTTCCATGACTACTTATATAATCATATTAGTGTACTGAGCCTGGTCATCCAGCTTTTTGTCTTCCCCATTTGTAAAATGCTGCAAAAGGCACTTGAAGTCGCCTCACTCAGTCAAAATCTTAAATTCTCAGGGTTAATTCACAGTTACCTGTTAGAAAATCCAGGTATGAGCTCCACATCTTCTGTAACGAGGCAAACCTCCCTCTGTGCAGCACTGGGTGGGGTTTTCACCTTAATTCACTTCAGCCAGTTAGGAATGAAGCACCTACTCTACCTTAGCCAGGATGATCAGCGCTGGGAGAGAGGCGTGTCCGGAGGGCAGCTCCTCTCTCCTGAACAGCCCTGAAAGGAAAGCAGTGTGGTCCCCTGAACTGCCATACTGGGACAAGATACTTTTATCACCATCTGGAATATAGTGTCAGTTCCCTCTTACAACTTAATTAATTTGAAGTTACTACTTCAAAATCACCTTTTTCTCCTTTTTTCTGAAGTTGATGTGTCTGAGGAGAGACAGTAAGACAGGAACAAATAAGCCTCAAGGGGAACTTCCTTTTCTTGAACTCCTGTTTGGGTTTGTAATTAGGTGGTTTTCTTAGTAGTAAAACTCACAGCATGACAATTGACATCCAGACAAACTTGGTGAGTGTTCCATTGGGGTGCCAGGGACCATTTCTGGTGTAATGGAAAGGGAGACTCTTCATAATGGCTAAACAGTGAAGAAAGTGCTAGGAACTCAAAACTGAAATATCCTGCTGAAGGTCCTCATAAATTAACTCCAAATAAACACCAAGTGAGACATAGCCTCCTACAAATCAGAAAGCCTCTCATCCTAAAGAACTTATGGTATTTTACCATATGTCCAGGAAAACAAGTTTGTATCTTCACTGGATTATAAAGAGAAGCCCACTATGGCATATTAATTGAGTTTTGAGACAAAAGTACACTATGAAAGTTTTAGCAGCAAACAGGTCATTGTCCCATAAAATCCAAACACAGACTGTTTAAAAGAAAATTACAAAATTAGACAGACCAGATAATGACAAGCTTAGTTTGCTTGACTTTGAGTGGGAAAGGGTAGTTACTTCATTAGATTTTTGTGTTAAATTCTGGCTGTTGGCAATGAGCAGTCACCACACATCTACACTGTAGCCATCCTTACAACAAAGCCTACATGTTAGTGGACTTCTACACACTCCCTAAGCTGATGGACACCGAGGCTTTCCTTCCAAACCATTGCACATTCTGACCACGGAGAAGCTCTCCAAAGGAAAAGTATTTCCAGAAGGGAAGAGGATGTGCTTTTCAGCTTAGTAGTAGTCAGACCTCAATTTCGGAATGCTCCCACTCTGCTGGCTTTGCTAATGAAGTTTTTCAGGAGGTCATGGTCCATGTCTGCAAAGCCTTGAGTTTGTGTAACAACAGTCAAATGGTTTATGCAAAATCTGAAGCAAAATTCTTCCAAGTCCTAGGAACAAATTAGAGTAATTTGTAATATGAATGACTGATAAAATGATCAACATTATTATTTTGTTACAAAACTGTCATTTAATTAGCAGAGACTATACCATATTGTTCCCATTATAAACCCCTTTTCTTATTCTTTTAATGAGATCACAAATGATAGGATGAAATTAGTTCATACAAACTATTCAATAAACCCACTTTAGGAAAACAGGAATAGCCACCTACATCAACTATAGAACTCCTTCATATTTACTAGGATTCACGACACATTCATTAGGAAAAGTTACCAACAGGTGAAACCATCACATTGCCCCAAACACAACTACTAGAGCAACAATAACTCCTTTCTTGTCCTCCCTGAACTGCATTTGGTAGTGGTCCTGTGAAAAACATGCTAGTCATGCTGGAAATAAAAGTAAAATGTGCTGAAAAATGTGATGATGCTTGCTGAACACAAACTGCATGTTAGGATACATGTGTCTTTCATGGCAAACCTAGGAATTGTATCCCTGTGTCTACTGGGATTCCCAGATAGCCCAAAAGGTTCTGTCTTGTCCTGGTCTCACTGTAAGAGGATGCTCAGCTGTTCAGCACAGGATGGGTATGAGCCATCAGGCCCAACAACCAGGATTGTACACAGCAAATTCTGCCCACTCAAACTCCCCACAACAGTGGCAATCCTTCTCTCCATGCACTAGCTCAGTCTCCTTTAGCTGGGACCTATGCAACAACTTGCTGTGAAGAAAAATTCATTATCTTCTGCAGCCAGAGCTGGAGCCAGTAGCAAGGAAGTCAGAATTGATCCATAAACTATAAACTCTTCAATGGTCAGAGCAAAAAGAGTAACCCCAGGCCAACTTGATTCTGTTAACTACACAAACATTGCAGCCTGGGATTAATAGCAGAAAGATACTCAGCAGACTACCTGAGCACTTGCTTTTGAAAGCTTTACCTCCTTTGATTACGTGTTTCAAGATGTAACTAAAGCGTAAACTGAAGCACAAAATATCCATAAAGAAGAAATATGGTATAGTGAGTATTTCTCATCAACAGCTACTGGAAAAGTAGAAAAGGAATGAGAATATAAGAAGCAAAAGCAGAGGAAATAGAAAATGTAGACTATCAAAGACAGTGACACCTTAAGTTACAGCAGACTTCTGCCAGAACCTGAGCTACTTTACAGCCAGTGTGTGAACTTTTATGCTAGCTAAAATGATCAGCAGCTAATTTTTCTGGTATGAAGAGGACCATAGATTATAGAGAATCCTAGTCACTTATTTTGCAGTTTCAAAAAACACTGTCTTTTTTATTCTGTTTTATAGAAGATGATTAGTCTAAACTTTGCTACGGCATATATGAGAAATATGCTTTAAAATAACTCGTAGCAGAAAATCTTTGTATTTTCTGAGGGTAGGAAAAATATTCCCATGCATCTTAAATCCCAACAGATGCACACAGTAGTCAAGTCAGTCTTCATTTAATTTGCAATGTGAATGGCACGTCACACACCACTATAATCTTTCACTTGCAGTGTTCACATTTAATGACAAAAAAATGGAATTCTGTCTTTTCAAACTTCCAGAACATGAGGCCTCTTTCATAATCCTTCTTTTGGCAGTTTTCTACTGAAGTCCTGACACACTGCACATGGTTTTTAAACCAGGAGTTACTATATCAATGTAGTACACCAGAAGATCCTGGTTTATTCCATGATTCCTTAGGCAGAGGCCACCCCTGTGTCTTCGCAATAGAAATCTTTGCTGCACTTCCATCCCCTTCTGAGCTGTGGGTGTAGGGAGGAGGGCAACAGTACACTCCTGAGTTTGGCACATGTTGCAGCCACAGCACCTGAACCAATTCATCATCTGACAATTGTGTTAAACTGTTACATGTTTTGAACACTGAATCATAGAAGGAAGAGGAGGATAACATGCATTCAGTCATCCAGCCAGTCCCTTTTATTGTGTCTCAGGTGTTATGAACTCTGGTACTTTGTCCAGGCCAGTTTTACTACTTCACAACACACCTGAACATATCTCTAATTACTCTTTAACTATTTCACTGGATACAGACCAGCTAAAAATACTTCTGCTTTGAAGATGTTCAAAACTGTTGAAAATCTTGTAAGGGGAGAAAACAGAGGATAAATTGCTGTTAAGAGAACCAAACCATTGGGTCATGCCTTCCTGTAGAGTTTTCCCTGCTATGCTGAGCTGGTATCAGCCAAGCACACTGAAAGCACAACTCCTCTTTGCCCCAGCCATCCGTGCCCTCTGTTTCTGATACCTGGATTACAAATGCCTTGTGACTGGCAGCTTGTCATCTTGCTATCTACTAACCTCTTGTTATCCCCTTTCAATGCACATAACTCACTGACTTCCAGCCTCCTCTTTGCAACTCCTACACAAATTCATCTCCTGTAGTTTGCTGTCTCCACACACCACTGACTACTGCAACATTTTTAACCCAGTGTTTGTTTCAGTCTCTTCTTTCTACTTACCTCCCATACCTGAAAGGTATTTATAGCAATGTCCCCTGCATCTAAAATACATAAGCAGACTTTCTGAGTAATAAAACCCACCACACAGTTATTTCCACAATCATCAGAGCACTAAGAAGACGAGAAAAGCAAAATACCTTTGAAAGTATTTGTTTACCAAAAAAGCACGGATAACAGGTTGAGTGTGAGTGACTCATTCCAGAACCAAGGGCAGACCAGATGACAGGATATGGGGGGAGCATTAACAATAGGTAATTTGTTGGATGTCAGCATAATTCCTTGTAAACAGCACTGCAAAAGTGGATGTTTTTACAAAAGCACAAGTGTAAATATGCAGGGACTTTACAGATAACTTCTCCCACTGCCTGTAAAAGTCAGCACCAGAATGACTGCACCAGACACCGGCAGACAAAATGATCAGGTGGAGAATTCAGGGAGTGAAAGGGCAAAATCCAAAGGCAGAGATGTAAATGGCAGTGAGAAATTTGCATGCCATGCCCTGCCACATGACAAGGAAGGAAGCAGATTAAGAACCCTGACTCACAGAGACAAACCAAAAGGGCAGGAAGAAAACACTAAACTGGTTTGTTGCTTTTTTTTTTTTTCATTTTTATTTTACAGCTTAAAAAGGGGAAAACAAACATTTGTTAAGCCAGAAAGGGAAATTACAGTGATCATGCCTCATCAGTTAAATACAGTCATGTTTGCATGAGGCAGGTTCATTTCTCAGAAAACAACTGCTTACCTGAAGAGAAGTTCTTACCTGAGCTTCGTACTTGACAGCAGCAGAAAGAAGAGCAATGGCATTCTCTTCACAAATGCCTTGTTTGATCGTTTGCTGGCAAAGCTTTTTCAGTCTGTTTTCTCTATACAGTGTTGCCAAATCCAGCAGCCCTGTGAAGATTTATACAGCTTTAACTATTCTGGTACAAAATATATTAGTGTCTTTTCAAATTAATCAATTACCCCTTTGTTTTAGGCTGAATTAATCAAAGACTTGCTCTGTTTTTTTCCCTAGATGATGTGTGTATTTTTTAAGGTTCCCTACAGACCTATCAAAAAAGGAAGCATTTTATTACTATGCAAATGTTCTGTTCTCTTGTTCTCATTCTGGACATCAATTACTGACTTACAACCTCTTAAATTCATGCAGGAAAGAGCTCTCTTTTCATTCAGGATCAAAAATCGCTCCAGCTACTCAAATCAAGTTTCAGAATGGCATTAGTGCACTTCTAAATAAAAGAAAGTTCTTAATAAGAGCAACAATAAGAGCAATGAGTTCTTTCTGACAACTTTCCACCTTTGTTCTCATTGCATGCCCATCACTCATTCTCCTTGGGCATGTTTCCTGCTACTGCATCCTTTCTTCCTGACACCTGCCGAACTCAAGATTTAAGTGCTAATGAAACTAAAATTAACAAGCCCTGCTTTCCCTAACCCTGTAATGACACATAGATTGACCTTCTCAAAAACAATAATCAGGAGTAATATCCATTTATGGCAAATACCTATTGCATCTTCAGGAGGGAGCCTAATGTTGTCTGTATACAGATATTCCAGGAAGGCTCGGTAAACAGGATAAGAAAATTCACTCATTTCTATAATTTCATCATCATTATTGAGTATGGAGCGAAAATGTTCACACCTACAAAACATGAACAAAGATTGTACACTGTAAAGAGTTAAGTCTGAAAGATGAGCTGCAGTAAGAAGTTGGTAAAAAAACCAAATCAGTCCTAACAGACTAAATACACAAGCAGCACATCTAGCTACATGATTTCTTGCTTTGAACATATTCATTTCTTTAAGCCTTATAAGCCTGATACATTTAATTCAAAATTTCATTTCTGTTGTTAATATTTTATGGCAGGCTCCATTTCTACTTACAATATCTACAAGGATTTTCCATCTGGTTTTGATGCTATTTGCTTGAATACATTATACATAAACAATCAATTTTACAACCAGCCTCGTAGCAGATAAGTTTACAATTAACTTAGACATTTCTGAGATTTGACCCTGATTTCTTCAGCATTTCCTAGTGAAGAAGGAAATTATTAATAATTTTAGAGATAATTTATCCCAGGCTCAGAGTCCATATACAATTTGTCATTAATCATTACATTCAGGGATTGAATTATCGAAAGTGAAGACATTCTCACTCAGATCTTTCATCACCTTTTTCTTAAAAGTCTGAATACTTTTATGACAGATACAAACAAGGACAAAGCACTGTCAGTTACAGTTCACAGCAATTTACAATGCACTGTAATTTACTGTTCCCTAAAAAGCATTCTGATGTGCACATAGTTTTCAGAATTTTGGCTGACAAAAATAAACATCTCCACTTCCGACAACTTTTCCTGTAACAACAACAATTTAATTGTATTTCTTTGCACTACAGTAATTAGTGACTCTCCAACATCTGAATTTTCTTTTACACAGACTTTCCTATAAAAAGTAGGATGGTTTCCTTTTAATGTCTCTGAGACAAAACTACAACATAAAGACAGTATCACTTAAATCCAAATGAAAAATAATTATTTAACTAATGACTTAAATTCTTCAGATTTTACTGGTTATCGAAAGAATTTTTTTTATCTAGTATTTTGGGGCTTTTAATAAAATAATGGAACCTCTTGCCAAATTCATAAAGAAATAAAAGTCATTAACTAGCTTCTGCCACATCTTTTGCCACATTCTGGCATTGGGAGAGGCAGACAAAACCTCATTGTTTTGCTTTCCAGAGCCCCAAGTTACGTAGTGGGGACCATGCTATCCATCCAGCGTGTATCAGACCTTGGGAATGGTCTGTGCTCCAATGGCACCACCCAAAAGCCAGAGAGAAGGTGGTACACATTGATCCCTGAAAAAATCAATAAGTAAATGACAATAAAAATCCATTAGCACACATCCTCCACTCTGCAAAGTATCTTGGAGTGACAGATCCTTTGGAGTGTCTCTCCCCCTGTCACTACCCCTCAGCAGACACAGCCCAGACACCCCGTTCTGGCTGGCTGGATGCAGAGCTGCTAAACCCCTCCCAGGCACGGGGCTGTGTCTGCTCCTGCAGGCAGCCCTGGCCTTGGGCTGCTCCTGACATTTCTCCACCACTGCCAGCCAATAACCACCAACAGCGGGACCCAGTTCAAGAACAGGAATAGAACAAGATGGAAAAACATCCTGATGAGCGGTAAAGAAATGACTAAACAATGAAAAGGAACTTTTACCAGCACTGCTTTCACGATAATGCTCCAGAAGAGGCCAAATATTGCAAAAGACCTTTTTAAATACTTTGATGCAGTTGCAACATGACAGTAAGGAAAATATTAATTTCACAGACTGCAACTGGTGCTTTATTACTCCTTCAGAGTATTTTGGTAACACCATATATGTAAATCCATTTTAGAATAAGACAAGAAATCACCAACTGGACTCAGGAGCAAAAGTAGGAAGATGAAAGTGGTGATAAGCTGAGTGAGATAGCCAAGCATTTTGAGAAAAAAAACAGCAAAGAGACAATATTATAACAATGAAGAGGATGAGGCAGAAGCATTTGGAAAAGCAGAAGAGATCTAAAGCAGTGTCTCTAGAATATCACAGGAGAAATCACACCAGCAGTAACAAATTAATCTCTCTGCACATTAATAACAATGAGATCATTCTGCAGATATGCTTACGTCAAATCTCACCGTAAAGGGTCTTAACGTGCAAAAAGTTGTAAAAACAGAAAAAAACCACTAGCTTAAAAAGTCAAACTCACTGATAAGAATGTTTAAAACACATAGAACAAGAAATCCGTCATAAAAGGGGAAAAAAGATCATCTGGATAACACCTACAGAAGTTGCTTAAACAACTGAAGGGTCCTGTGGAAGGAAAGAGGGCCAAGAATAAACAGAAACCCCACAAATCATTCTAGTGGAGGAAGCCAAGGATATAAAGGAGGAAAAAATTGATTTCAACTACTGGGAAAACAGCAGAAGGAAGTGAGCGTTTTCCTTGGCAGAAAAAGGTTATTGGAAATCAAAGTCAAGGCCATTTAGGAGCACAAAGGAGGATATATGTCAGATGGAGGGAAATGATGGAAAGGCAAATAGTAGAGCAACATATTTGCTAATTATAAAGAGAGTAACAGTGAAGAACAGCAGATGAATCCCTGACTCAGGGAAAAGGGAATTTGCAGGAATCAGTCAAGGTCTTTTTGCAGTGATGACTCAGTGGACTACACCACATAGCTTAGTTTATACAATTTATAGGTGCGTTCCTTACCTAATTTTGAGAAGAACTTTATGAACATGAATGTATTTTCCATCCACTAGGAACTTCAGGTCTGCAGTTTCAGGGTTGTCAAATTCCTTCTTTAGTGACTGGGCTACTGTCAGATGGTCATCAGGCTCTAGAATAAATAGGGGACTTATACAAATAAGCAATACAATTATCTCCCACTACAATATTCTGCGTATCTGTCAGCAATTAACAGTCTTAGTAAATACATCTCCTAAAGGCCAGTAAAACCCCCCAGCAGCCTATATGTTCTGTATGGGTCAGAAAAGCAAAAAAGGGACAGCTTTCTTCAGTCCTTTCTAGTTTCCTGCTCCAAGCAAATATCTCTATTTAAAAACCTGTGAATTCCACTCCTCTGATTCAATAGATTTCATCTATATAAGGCCAGGAAAAAGAAAATAAAAATTTACAGTCTCAGAAGTTTACTGCTCCATACGATAGAAAATGGTATCAACCACTACTAAGTAAAGTATATCAACTTAAAACTGTTAGTTATTATAAGATCCTCAAAAGATCAATTAAAAAATCATAGCAAAATTTTCTGAAATGCTCCCAGGGGCAACATTATGTTACAGCAAAATGAATTTATTACAGAAAAAACATATTGGTTTGCAGTGAAACTGCCCAGTGCAATGTCCCTAAAAGTAAATATCATCACTTACAAGTTTATTCTAAAAGAAGAGCTTTCCCTAGACTTAATGGTGGTATAAGCACAGTGTGTCAAAGTCTGCATATTCCTGTTTGTGTCACGTCTGTATATCCCACTGTGCACAAGATATTTGCATTATAAAGTTATCAAATAGCTTTGAAAAGCCATCCATTATCTGCATACAAAGTATTTATCTTCTGAACTGACCCAAATCTCCATCACACAGCCTCAGAGAACCATCTTCTTTAATACTGCTTAGAAAAACCAACAACCCACTCCACCCCCAAATCTCATTCTTAACTGTGACAACATTTTGTCTTTCTACCATATAAATACACATTATGAGTTTACACAGAACTTGTGGGTCAGTAATTTGTTTTTGTCTACAGAAAATTACATAAATGCTGAAATTACATAGATTTCTATCAAGCTACAAATTAGAATAGTATTCTGCTGGAAAGACCTTCTCTACAAGCTCTAGAAAAAGCTTAACTTACACATAACACTCTGATACTGTTACACTTTGTTTAGCACAGTCATTTTGCATTTCATTTAGAGAATGTCTGGTGTACACAATTTGGGTAAGTACAGGTAAAATGGATGGGGGAAAGAAATCCAGTATAGTGATGATTAAAAAAAGAGAAATGTTTCTGAAACAATGATACTTTGTAAAATACTTTGTTAGTTATTATTTTGTACAACATGTGGTTTATTTATTCAGACCTCTGTTAGCTAAACAAGTAAGCATTTTAGTAACTAAAGCAAAGCTGAAACTCTTCTTCAAAGTTAACTGTCAATCCAGATGTCCACCAAGACACATCTCCAGCTGACTTCTACAGCCATCATAGAATAGAATTTAACTTCCATTCAAATCACTGTGAGGCTACCTTTATTTAATGTTTTAGGTATTTACAACATTTGTCTAAGTAATAATTAAAACTCTGCCCATTTTCTGTGTGCATATATACATGAGGTTGTAAAATAAATATTTCCTGGGAATAAAAATGAAGTGACCACACTATTTATAGATCATGAGGTTGCATTTTATGGAAATGCACAAATAAGTATGTCAGAAATCTATTACACAGAGGAAAACTGAATATAGTGGGGTGCAGCCTCTGGGAAACCAGAGGCTTTTATTTGTTACAGCAGTGAAGGGGGAATCTGAGGAAGGAAATGAAGAGGCAGTTCCCACAGACAAGGCACAAAGCCAAGAAAACTCCTTGGCAGCCAGTGCTAAGCTAAGAATTGTGTTAGAAATGTTAGAACTGCCACAAACACGGAGAGAATGAGGATGCCTGGGTGTGGAAGCACCAGAACAAAAAGGACAGAGAAGGCCTGTAAGCATGGCAGATCTCCATGGCATGTAGGCCAGCAGATGTAAGCTCCCAGGACACAGCTGCCTGAGGATCCTCACCATGTCATCAGATGACAAACAACAGTGAGTCAGTCCTGACAGCTTGCCAGGGCAGGACAGGATGAAGGGCCCAGTCACCCCCAGCTCCTGGAGCGTGCAAAAAGCCACAATTGAAACCAGCAGAGTCACCTAACTAAAAACAAAGCAGGAGACATGACAAGGGCCTGATAGCCAGCATCCCTTATCCTGTGTCACTGCAAGGAACCCTGCTCAGACCTCCTGAATAGTGCCAGGATGCTGGAGACACTACTTGGTACATATGAAAAAGTGGCTTTGAAAGTACATCTGAAACTTGTTTTGTTTAAAAGTAAAGTAACTGTAAAATTTTTATAACTCCT
>VYXF01005260.1:92212-132119 GCA_013397295.1 Polioptila caerulea | reverse complement strand
TTAGGAAATTATTTATTAGGGATCAAGAAGTTTGTAGAAACAAACATATTCTCTGGTGATAGCTTCATTCTTCTTTTTGGATAGGAATGGGGGCAAAAGGCATTCCTGTATACCTCTTTGAATGCATAGTGGCCATACAGGTATAGGCAGCAAGCTCAAATCATAGGTTCAGATTCGACTCAGTATAACCATAAATGTTGATTAGCTAAAACAGATGATCTCAGAAAGTTGCTCAGATATTTACTTGTCTTGGAAGACCTAAATTCAAAGTCCATAGCTAAAACTTGGCTCTCTCACCTCCCCCGTGAGCTCAGCTGTTTTTGACTGAACACTATCTCTTCTGTTAAAAGTTCCACTTGTGAGTTCCGAAGACTGATAGTAGTTTAGGTGAATAGGTACATTTCGTGAAAGGGTTTCACTTGGGTAAATTAACATTTTCTCTATCTATTGAACATACAGATTACTCAAAAGTATATTAAAGCAGCTCACTGTTAGAAATTAATGAAGGATTTATGTCAAGATAACTTCTTTAGCTTAGACAGCTTGAATCATCTCAGTAGAATTCTCTCCATATTCACAATAGGTTACCATAAACTTAATTTCTTTTCTTACAGGGCTTTATTAAGCTGATTTTGTTTTTATTATTTTCAGTATTTTAACAGTTGATTATTTCTATTTACTGCATTAATGGAAGCTGATATCTCTCCTTTTTAATATAAAACTCATCCCAAAAGGATAGTTATAGTAAGTTTATCTGTTTTTTCAATGAATACTTAAAACATGAATTCTATTTTCATGACTGCTAAAAGCTTTAGAGATAATACCTTTTCTTCCTATGGAGAACAAAGGTGTATGCCACTATTTCTCTGAAACTTCAAGTAACTTTTGTATTTCCCTGGGGCTTGTATTTTCCTCTCTACTTTCTCTTGTAAGTTTTTACAGAATACTTGTAACAATGCCTTTCATTTGCATTTTTTAATGCTACTTGAACTTTTCCTACTACTCACTTTTGAAATGGTTTGCAATTTCCACTGCAGAAGTGAACAAAGAAGTGGGCACTTTGAGGTGATTACTCTGAAGTATTTTCCCTAGTCTGTCTTTGTGATGCAACCATTTTGATGGTTTGGGGTTTTCTTTGTTCTCTGGTTTTGAGTCCACATTGTTCTTGTAGAATTGCTCTGAGTGACATGCTTTAGCCCAAGTGACCTGCAATCAGCCATCTGTCAACCTGCCCGTGACAGAACAGTGAGTAATATGTCCTATGCTGGGAAGGTGTGGTAAAACTTTAGGTTCCGTTGCATTGCATCAAATCTCCTGTCCCTTATGGGGAATATGGGAGGGTATTTTGGAGAGGTTTACCTACCTTGACCAGAAATGGAGACAGTTGTACCGTTCTGCTCTTTTCTATGCAGTACAGCAGTACAGCCAAATATGTTGGGATATCACACAGGAAAATCGTGGGTTTGGAGGCTTTTAAGTATTCAGGGATTGTAGGCATGGGAGGGATGCAGTAGGCAGCATGCTCTCAGTACCTCGGTGGATAAGAAGGACATTGGAGGAGGTCAGCATCCCACCAAGGCAGAGCTGGAAGACAGAGGGAACTGGTAACAATCTGAGTGACAATTGTCTATCTGTGCCTGTTATTGGGGGGTTTGTAGGTAGAAGGTTTGACTCAAAAGAATAGCATCAAATAGGGCCCTTAAAGACTATGGAGTCAAAATAGACTTTGGTCTGTTCAGGGTGGAAGGAATATGGAGTCTCCAAGGATGAAGCCTCCCAGATGATGGATCTTCAGATTTGTGTAGGAATTTCTTGTAGACATTTCTGTTGTGATGTTTTTGAGGGAGATAAACTACATTGTGGGTTCAAAAATAGGGAATACTTCTCATAATAACACTTGTGAGGGACACAAAGTAAGTGAGAATACAGATATCAGAAGAAATTCTATCCCTGGGGAAAATAGTTTTGTGAGTTTTGTTTGATTTTAGTCTGTGTGGGGTTTTTGGTTGTTTTTTTTGTTTTCATTTTGGGTTGTTGTTGTTGTGCTTTTTTTTTCTTTCTTTTTCTTTCTCAGTTTGGAGTTTTTTAATGCAACAAAAAAAAACAAACCCCAAAACAAAAAAGATGTGTTCTTAGGGAGAAAAAGTAAAATATGCATACATCTGTATATTGAAAAGTTTTAAATTCACAGCAAAAGGGTAATCATTTGCTCTATTCTCATAGAAAAATGGGCTTCCTAGACAGTTGACAGGGTGTAGGGGGCAGACAAATAGCTGAAGAAGTGGGCTTTAAATGTAATCTGTGACACATAGTGACTTTAATTTAAGGCAGTAATGTCAAGTAAAGTCTATTCCATTAATTTTTGGAGGCCACTGTAAGGAACTCTGATAGATGTAAGATGAATATTATTGTTCCTGGCAATGAGTAATTATGCCAAAGCATTTCATATTCCTTTATTTAAAATTCTGCAAAAGATTTGCATATCAACTTAATAAAACTACAGGTCTAAAAATGAGGGCAAAAGCTCTCAATGATGTTTTCAAACCTTCATTCAATGTAGCGCACATCCATGTTCACACATACATAGATGTGTTTAGTTTCCATCCTTCTGTAAAAAATTGCCCTATTTAGCATTTTTATTGAATATTGAAACAAAAGAAAGCTTCCAGTGTTTATGCACTACTGCTTTGGAATCTGCATATTTCCAGTTCTGTCCAATGCTTACATTTGTTTTGAAAAATATTTTCCAATATATTCTCATTAAAAATAAAAGCAAACTCAATTGTTATTGTGAAATAATAAAAAATAGTAGCCTATATTTCTTCTAGCTCAGTTGCAAGTACACCAGAACCATCTGTACTGATGAATTTAACTTGTCTCCTGCCATTTACTCCCTTATATGCTGGATGTTTCAAAGCAATTAAAGAATCATAGAACTGTACTTATTTTTAAAAGGAGTTTTAAAAACATTTATTTCCCAAAATAACTGATGTGTCTAATTAAAGTTAACACAGGAAGGAGAAATAATGAGCATGTGAACATGTGTGATCTGATTTCCCCTTTTGGATGAAAGTGATTTATATTCCTTCTAGGTTTGGGGTTTTTTGTTTGGATTGCATTTAGTTGTTGTTTTTTCTTTATTTCTTTCAGAAACATTAAAATTGTATTCAGATCTTATACATTCATAAAGCAGAATTAATATGAAATAGTTTGTCAAGAAGTTACCTTCCATTGTAAGTTTTTAGCTGTCTCCAAACATTGTGGAATTGTTTTATCAGACTGCAAATGACTAAGTTGCAGGAACTTAAAAGCATCAGAATTTAGCACATACTTTTTAGAGGAAAAAAATTTATGCTTGAATTTAAGAAAAGGAAATTAAGGTCTTTAAAGTTCTATATTCAAACCAAAATGGAATGGTAGAGGCAGAACACGGGGTGCCAGGGTGAATGCGAGTCATTGTGCAAGGGATTGTTGCAAAGGGGTGGATATACAAGAAACTGGAGTATAATTAAGGGCTGGCATGAGCATTTTGGTAGGAGGATGTTGGAAATAATTTCAATCCCATTAGAGAAGAAGTAGTGGATGCAAAATTTTGTTATTGGCTGGGAAGCAGCAGAGAACTCCTGAAGATTTGCAGTTGATGTGGGTGTATAAAAAATTGGTTGAATAATACTGACTCAATTATGGCTATTGTGAATTTCACTTTGCTGAAGTACTGAAAAAAAAAGACCTGGGGAGAAAGAAAGAGGAAGGAATAAGTGGAAAGAAGCTTGAAACAATAGCAAACCTAAGGATATTGTAAATATTTAATGTATGATCTGAGTAAGCTTGGCTGTTTTCTATGTATTATAATTAATGGTATGGAAAAAAAGGCTGATTAATTTCTGCACAGGGAGATAGGTTTTTGGGTTTGAGGCAAACTGAACCTTAACTGTCTTTGAGATACATTTGTGCTGAGTTTGCAGGCTGCTCCAGGTCTTCTCTCTAAGCCTTTCTCTCAACTAGATGGATCTGAAGCCTTTAGATATGGTCCTGGGCATTCTTGGAATTCATTACAGACCCTGAGGTGAAATTAGCACAAGGATGCACCAGAAATATTAATTTCAGACAGGTTTTCACTGTCTGTTGAAGGGCAAACCCCGCAGTTTAGCTATCGCCTAAACCTTGAATTCTGGAGGGAAAATTGTTTTGTTTCTGTTTTGACAGATATTGCTGTGCCAGCAGAAGGCACTAACTCTGTCCCCTTGTCCATGGGGAGAGAAAAGATTTTTCTGTGGGAAGTCTAGATATTTTAAAACTTGTTTCAGTCTCCTAATGTTCCACAGATCTACTTGAACAGATTCTTTATCCTTTGTGTTTCTATTTCTTCCATTTGAACAAGAGACACCATCTTTTTCTTGCTGCCAGAGGACAACAAAGATATGTGGGTTATGGGATGGCAGTTGTATGCAGACCATCTAATAGTATGAAGTCTTAATATATTTTTTAATGTATTTTGCAGCCTATATGCTCTGGAGATTTTCCTACAGTAACAGAGATATAACAGTGTCACACACAGCTGCTTTCTCACTTCCTGCACCTCCCTGTCCCTGATGGGGAGGACAGTAGGGAAAAAGAAATTAAAACCTATGGGTTGGGATAAAAACAGTTTTAATAATTGAAAAAGTATTGATAGTATTGATAATAATAACAATGATTAAAAGAATTTTAATGAAAAGGAGAAAGAGAGCAATAAAGTCCACGAAAGACAAGTTATGCACAGAAGAGTTGCTCACCACCTGCTGACCAATGCCCAGACAGTCCTGGATTGGCCTTTCCCGGCCAACTTTCCCAGTTTATATACTGAGCATGATGTTTCATGGTATGGAATATTCCTTTGGCCAATTCAAGTCAGATGCCTGGCTTTGTTCCCACCCAGCTTCTTGTGGATCTCCTCTCTGTCAGAGCATGGGAAGTTGAAAAGTCCTTGACAAGCACCACTTAGAATAGCTACATCAGCGTGTGTTTGACATTGTCCTCGTGTCAAATGCAAATCACAGCACTGTAGCAGCTATGAGGAAAAAAAAGATCTCTATCCCAGATGAAACCAGATAAACCAGATGCCAGCACTTTGTCCTAAAGCCCATTAGCAGGGCAAGAGCAGTTTTGAGGAGTAATTATGCCTGCTTGTCTCTGGTTACAGAAATATTGAAGGGGGTTTTTTTTCAGTTGTTCTAGTCTTTAAGTAGAAATCAAAGCAAAACTCATCTACTCAATGACACTGCTTCCAATTGTACTGCCATTGACATTGGCATCTTCATTACTAGTGCAGAATTCAGTTTGCAGCTATAGATTTTTTCCTGCTTTAAGTTACAGGAACACTTGCTCTTGTTCTGCCTCTGGTTTACTGCTTTTAGCACTTAAAAGCTTAACATGTTGGCTATTGTCTAAGGAAGCAACAAATGGAATTATAACAAAAGACTTACATAAGAAACAAAGATTATGAAGCACAGTCTGTGAGAACAAAAAAGGTTGAGCTGCTTTACTGGACTGAATGTTTTGTCCTATGTCTGAAAGACAATTTGCTAATACAGGCAATATTTACATTAAAGGCAATGCTTCTGAATGCATTACTGCTCTCTAGCACTATTCTTTCTGGGTTTGATTAATGACTAGAGCTATATCCATAAAAAGAGAGAAATTATTCTCTGTGGTAATAGCCAAGCCTGTCCTACTCTCCATATGCCCTGAAACATGAGAATTTCCAGTATTTGACCACTGCCTAGCTGCAGTTAGTATCTTCTGTTCTTTTCAGTTGGCTAGTTCATTCAATGCAGGAAGAAAAGGCTTTTCTGACTGTGACGGAAACTTTCACAAACACATTTTAATGTTTCTACATTGTTCTGATCCTCACTGGAAATGGTGAGTAAATGGAAAATGTAAGGCATGTGAAGAGTTGGTATTATACATTCCAGAGGATGTATAATAATTTTGCTGCAGTGATATATGTAAACATGTGTACAGCAGTAAAAACTTGACTTGTCCTTTTGATACCTTTAAATTGCAATTGTGGCTCTTGCCCTACCCATTTTAGGAGCTTTCAGCATACTTCAAAGTCTGCCTCTTTTATGAGGGTTTTTTTTAGTACTCTATGAAAGTCACTTGGAAGAGGAGTAAAGATATTTCAAGAGCCTCTTGTATTTTTCTGCTGTAACATTAAACATATAAGATGCTCATAAATATGCAATCGACTATCAAGTGCATAGACTCAGCAAATGTCAACTGCTTCTACTGATCACTTTAAAAAGAACTAGAATTTTTCTTTGGTATAAATCATTATAACAATTCTGTTGACAGGAAGTATTTACCCATATTACACTAGTTAAAGAACAGAGGGAAATTTCAGCAGTGCTGTGCAAGGTGAAAGAGACAGGGAGAAATTCTGGGGTTATTAGAAATATTGACTTTACATACTGAAACTAGACTTGGCCCTTTGGTGCTCGTAGTGTATGCCCTCATCTTCTTGCTTAGCTCTTAGCTATGTTGTTATCATTTCTCCTGGTTTTAAATATTCCATGTTCCCATGTAGCATGGTGCATCTGTATTTAGTTTTCTTTTTCAGAAAGTGGAGAGTACATTTATTCAAACAACAAATATTTGAACAGGGTCAGCGGTGTTGTCTGTCATAATTTTCAGTATCTGGTACAGCTTTGCTGAGAGCAATATTATTACATGTAAGAACATATAATGGTCTTTCATAGTTAAATCTAATGGTTTGGGTTAGAAGGGACCTTAAGGACCACCTAGTACCAACCCTCTGCAATGGGCAGGGTTGCCACCCAATAGTTAGTTTGTTTAAAGCCCCATCCCACCTGACCTCGAACATTTCCATGGATGAGGCATCCTTGACTTCTCCAGGAAGCCTATTCCAGTGCCTCACAACTCTTGTAGTAAAGAATTTCTTTCTCACATATAATTTAAATTTCTCCTCTTTCAGTCTATGGAAATGTCTTTGGCTTCAACTTCAAATTCTTTTTCTTACTAGAAAGTTGAGGGAAATTTCAATGAAGAAAAAGATGTTTAGCTTTTATGCAGAAAATTAGTTCTCATGGTAGCTTTTTGCAAAAGTTCTATTTCAATGTTTTCATTAAATCACATACAATCACATAGCTTCATAACTACCACGAACAAAAACTTTAAGAAATTCCATTTTGTACAATCCTTTTGATTGATTTTGCTCTCATATTTGAGTAACATATTTTTCGATATAAGTGGAAAATTTAATGAATAATCATGTCCTATGATACAAGAACTACTGCCCCAAACTAATGGGAGTAGAGGAAAAACATCTTTGTAAATCCTTTAACACACTGCCAAGGGGAAAGATTGCATTGTGCCTGACCTTTTTGACTAAAGACTCACAGTCTGAACAAGAATCATAAGACAAAACCTATTATTCCAGAATTTTGTTTAAAGGAAGGTTACCATGACATGAATTTGTCTTTTCATATGCATTTAAAATGCAACATCATGTTCCCCAGTGGTTGAAATTTGTAGATGAATTACAGACAAATTTTTGCCATTTTGATAAATTTTATTTCACTTAGAACAAAATGTAGTTCCCATATTGAGCATTTTATTTCAGAGGATGTTCATGGACAGTTCTCACCAATGACAAGGGGTAAGCAAGAAACATCAAAGACTTCTATAATATAATTTTAAAAACGTCAATGTGAGACAGCTCTGTTTGTGTCTTGATGCAAATGTTCCTGTCTCCATTCTATGTTTGCATAGCCTTTCTAGTGCTGACACAAAGTGCTGACACAAAGTGCTGACACAAGGTAGAAATCATTTACTCATATACAATCATTTCCAGCCCAGTGAAACTTGGTGACAGTTTTCCACTGAGATTTAAGCACTTCTCCTTTTCTCCCTTCAGCACTGCAGTTCATGTTTGTGAGCACATGTGAAAGGAACAGTGATGCCAGAGATGGGGCATGGGGCAGTGGGCCCTGCTCAGTGGATGCTGCAGGTGGATTCCACCCAGGGCACAGAGGCTGCATGAAGTCACCTGAGCTCCATGCACCCACAGGGTTTGCTTTCCAGCTGCTTGCCAGAATTTCTGCTAGTTCTTACATCAATTAGATGACCTAATAAAATTAATGAGACATATTTTTACAACCTTCTCCCAGACAAGACAATAGTAATTGCTGTATTTTATATGACAGAGTGTTTAAACCGTCAGCATGATAAAAAATCATACAAATCCAGTGTAAGTACTTCAAGTTGCTCAAAGTAATTACTAATCTCAAAACAAGCATCAAATATGCAGAATTAGCAAATAAATGAAAAATGAATAATTCATTCAACAGAAAAGAGAAGGAACGAAAGGTATTAACATTTTACCGACGATTACTCTTTGACAAGCTATTACTGAACTACTAGATTTTTAGTTTTACCACGTTTATTCAAAACCTTGCAGCAATAGTGACATGTAATGATTTTGAAGGACCGATGTAGATCTTTTTCTATGCATGTCTATATAAATATATAGAGAAAGTATTTTTGTACTCTTTGTTTTCAATCATTCACACTGATAATATTTGGAGGAAGTTAGTTGGGCTATAAACTAACAGATACGTGCCTTAAGTAATCATATGTATTTAACTATCAAATTTTTTTCTTATCTCAAATTTCCACAACCTTTCTGCCCTGTACAAGCTCTTTACTTGTGAAATAGCCAATTTAGTTTATATTTCTAAAAAAAATGTTTAACAAGGTTGAAAAGATCTAGATGTAGTTCCTCAAATAATGTGTCACTTTTTGGAGCTCAGTCATCTCACTTCACAATAAATCATACACACCTAGTATTACCCATGATATAACAAGACAATTGTGAGAATGTATGCTAAACAACTATGAATATTTATTTGCCCATAATGCAGAGTTGCTAACACCCAGAGTTCAAGATTCATGCATCAGTCCTCAAAAGAGAAAAAAAACAAAGGGTTCAAATTAGATAAGATTGCTTCATAACAATAAATTTTAGGTTCTTTGTAACTTCCTTCAGGTTTTTAGCCTTTAGCTTCAAAGCTTTTCTTTATTACCCAGAGGAATAAAAATTAATTACATCTAAAATTCTTATATTGCCATATAACCTCAGGGAACTGATCTTTTAAGAAAAATACCAATTATAACGAGACTTGTGGTAAATCCTCTGGAAGGTAGAATGCATTGCATGTTTTGCACATCCAAGTTCTCAAAGCATTTTCCCTTTAATATTTGTTCCTCACTTCTTGGTATTTTTTTAATATGATGTTTGACACCAAGTCTACCTTAGGTAGGCAGTGATTGGGAAGCACACTAATGTTCATTTTGAATTATCCAAAATATACACTTTTAAAATCATCACTGTTTAAAAATTTATCTCCTAGGCAGGTCAACTCATTCAACAATTCTAGTTGGATTAGTGGATTTTCAGGTTACTTTAAGTTGGAAGATATGGTTGGAATCTTTATGACACAGGAAATGATCCCTTATTCTTTGCACAGAAATAAAATGTCAGCCTTCATCTGTCTAAGGAATAATTGTCTTTTTTCTTTGTCTCTCCCTTTGGACAGCTGATAGAATGCATGAGATTATTAGAGACACAAAAAGAGTTCATCAGGACTAGAAATCCTGAGCTTTTTTTAATGGCCAGGCTAATATATGGGAGGAGAAAAGAAAAAATAGAGGGAGGAACTGAGGAAAAATACATCATTTCTTTGATCCTTTTTGTTCAAGGAGGAAAAGCAAGTACTTCTGAGATCAGCTCGGAGATGACAGGAGACCCCATGCTGAAAAAGACCCCATTTACTGAAAGAGCTCTTCCGATGGAAAAAAAAGATCCAAAAGAAAGCACCCAATAATCATCTTCTTCAACCTAGCTTCATTTTAAATAAAATTAGAAAGTAACATGATGTCTTTATCCTTTGGATAAATAAAATTTATACAAAATGAAATTTGGAAATGAAGATGTGACCTTTGCTGTACTGTTTAAATGTTTAGGAAAACGTTTCTGTTTTAGTTGGATTTTTTGCTGCTTGAAGCTTTGAATTTGTTTCAATATTTCTTTCAGGAGTAGGACATGAGCATCAAGCAGAGGCTGACTGCCTTGAGATCAAATAGAATAGTGTTGGGATAATCCAAATTTGTCAGCTGTTCTGCTGATTATTTCTGGGAGAAATTTTTTTAAAAATTAGGTAAGGTCTTGCTAAGGAAAATATTGTACACTACACTTTCAGAATCAGAACTTCCATAGAAAATGAGAAATCCAATACATTATTGCATAGCCCTCTTACTGATGTAACTTAATGTCCTTTTTGTGCCTGAAGAAATGAAAACCTTAAAGGATTTCAAGGTCTTCAGAGCAGAAACCATTGATGAACATCTCCCCGGCTTTTGGGTGTTACTGGGATTCTAAACACCAGTATAGTAAGGAAGTAGTTGAAATTAATAAAGAGCTAAGTTAGCACTTCCATTTTATTCCAAAATGGCAAACTTGCACAGGTTAATAAACTGAGAGATTTTCCTGCTAGGATAATGGGAGAATGTCCACAGACATTTCAGTGATAAGAGCTCTACTTAAGTTTTCTAAGCACAGCGTAGAAAAAGCTGCAGTTACTTGAGGCATTGATTTGGACAAGAGTAAGTGGCATGTAAGTTATACACTTAATTTGTGTTCATGATATTGAATAATATATATTAATTGATATTGTAATATCAAAATATTGTTTGCATAACTAAAAGCATTGTACATTTTTCAGATAGATATTTTAGTTTTGTTATACTTAGATGGTGCAGGAATACAGTAGTCAGAGATTACACAGCAACACAGATGTCAGCACACTTTCAGATGAATTGAAGGTTCAAAAACCTCAGGCAAAACCAGATAGCATTTAACAGCACCATCTCTCTTCAGAGTGATATTTGTTGCTCAAATCCAGTTTGTGTTTCTCATCAGTTCTATCTACACCAGTACTTTATCTTCTGAATGGGCTTTATGACCTGAAGCTTGTTGAAACAAGTAAAATCTTCCATTAAAATCGGCTTTTTAGACACTGACAGAGATGGATTAAAAAAGATTTTAAAATGCTTCCACCACTGATAACTGAGCAATGGTTTGGTAACCTGTGCAGAAGTGACTTGCAGGCCAAAAGTTTGGATTAACTGTCTCTCAATATCATTGGTAAGTACAAGGTGCTATGGATGTTATTTAGACCAAATCCATGCCATGTGACTACAGAATGGAAAAAATAAGCACTTAGGAATTAGAGTTGAGTTAATGAATAGCCTGTGTATCCCAAAATGTGATAAATTATAGCTTGCTGCTGGCAGCAGGAACTATTCAAACAAATATTTCTGCATTACGACAATTTCTCAAGGCTTCTGTAGAATTCACACATAATAGGAAAACTGCCTACAGAGAAGATTATCAGGAAACTTAGAAAAAGATTTTCATTTTGTGATTTGAGCAATGTCTGTAATTACCAACATGGCCTATCATTTACTAAGTGGTTACTTGCATGTATGAGACCTTTATCTTGTACTGTAATTACAGTGTATAGAAACAATATACTTGTTACGGGTGACTGCACATAAGTAGGTGGTTAAATGTCATTAAAGCTGTTTTGGAAAATATCTATTTATGAATAAATATTTTCAGTTTTCCTTTTAGCAAATATTGTTGAATGACCCTTAAAAACAGATGCCAAATAAGAAACTTTTCTATAACAGCAATATTAGTTTAAAGCACGTCTTGCTAAGCCCATTAAAAGCCTTATGGATGGGATTTGAAATTTGGCTAAGGATGAAACTTATTACCACTACACTTTATATCATGTCTCTTCAAAAGCAGGTTTGTGCTCACTTACTTTTTATTTTTTATTGCCCTCATATTTTCTTTCAGCTTGTTTGAATTTGGAGGAGTGCTTGGCTTTTTTAAACCAATTGCTTTTTGTCAGGAAAGCACTACAAATATTGTTCTGACATGAATGTGGACAATCACAGGACTTTAACTGCATGCTTATCAACTCTATATTTTGATGCAGCAAGAGCACCAAGATTTGTCAGTAAGACGGACCTGGAAATCTGAAATGAAGCTTTGATTTGATTGGGAGCTTGAATTACCAGAAAATTATGCAAATAGTTGATATACAAAGAAAGAGAGTATTTAATTGTGGCCACTCTTAAGCAATACCTGCTGATCCCATTTGTTGCAAACATGCAAGAAAAAATATGAAAATTAATAGACAATACCATTGATCAGAGTAACTTCTGTAAATTAATGTACTTGGTATAAATATCTTTTACCTACATATGTAATTTTTAGCTTGTTTGTGTTTTTTTCTATTGTGTTAGAATTACCATATCATTTTCTATAATTTTACTGTGTTATCTTTTTTTACTGATGGAGGATTTTAATTGGGGGAATTCATGATCTGTCCCTGTATTTTTTTCTCCTGGATGTCCTTTATGTGTGGTACAGGAAAGGGAAAAGCAGCTACCAGGCAGTGCCTCCCCTACCAGCTTTATGCCTGGAATTATCAGGTGAAAGGGCAGACTGGTTCCATGCTGAACAGCTGCAACTATGGTATAAATATTTCAAGTATTTCATGTTGTCTCTATTATGATAAGTGACCAGAGTAAATTGATGAGCCAAATCAGTCATTTTATTCAATGAGCTAATCATGAGGAGGTTTCTCTTTCTCAAATGAGGATTTATTTGCTTGATCTAATGTAATACTCCAAGTTTGCTGTAGACCACATCTGATACCCTTCCCACCTGATTAATGAAATGTTCCAACAGTGATCGACAGTACGTGGAGAAATAGATCATTGGTGCAAGTGAAATGACTGAATCCAGATTTCTGTTTCCTGAGTTATCTGGAAGAGGAAATAAAATTCAGTAAGACAGTAAATGTGGTTTATTAAGAATGCAGATTAAACAAATAAACAACAAAATCAGGAAAAATCCTAAGGTTTATCCTGTGGATTTCTTTTTTTCTGTAGAAAGTATTTTTATTTAAACTAGGCTATCTCCAGCACTTAATTTTGTTCCAATTCAGCCAGCCATTCACCAGGAGTGTCAGCTCCAGTATTTACTGAGAAGACTGTGAAGCACAGGGAAGGTTCATTCTCCTCCTCAGCTATCAACATCTATCTGCAAAAGTACAGATGTGTGTATTTCTGAGTCCATATATCTGTGCATGTGGGTATGTGAATGCATAAAAACAGTGAAAGTAGATATATCTATATGACGGAAAAAATAACAGTTGGCTGTAAAATGAACAGCTGTTTTTGCCTTCCCTGCATGTCAGAACGCAATGCTGAGAGATAATTACACAAGGAGCACATCAAGAACTTTGTAAACATTTAGTGTACATAAATGTCACTTTTATTCAAGCTTTATGTTTGGCAGGCATAATCTGTGACAGAAAATACCAACTGCTTTTTTTTTTTTTTTTAATATCATATTCATACATTTCCTAAAAGAACAACCTGGAAGAGTTCCACAGATGCCATGCAAAACAAGCTCTCTACCCAACCTGCATTCCTCTTAGCCAATTTTCATGGTTAATTTCTCCATGAAAATTGATTTACACATTTTTAACATAATTCATATGAATAGCCAAAAGGTGCATATCATGTCTGTTAGTTATATGTGCTCCGATGATATTGAAGGGATACTTTAAGGCTCATCTACAATAAAAGAATATGTATTGGTGAAGTCACTAATAAATGGTGGATGAGGGGCTGGGCATGCTGTGGCTGGGAGCCCAGAAATCCGTCATGTGCTGGGCTGCATTCAAATGCCGTGGGCAACAGGGCAGGGAGGGGATTCTGCCCCTCTGCCCTGCTCTGCTGAGACCCCACCTGCAGGGCTGCATCCAGCTCTGGGGGCCCAGCACAGGAAGGACAGGGACCTGCTGGAGCCAGGCCAGAGGAGGCACCAAGGTGATCAGAGGGATGGAGCAGCTCTGCTATGGGGAAAGGCTGAGAGAGCTGGGATTGTTCAGCCTGGAAAAGAGAAAGCTCTAGGGTGACCAAATTGCAGCCTTTCAGTACCTGAAGGGACCTGACAAGAAAGATGTAGAGACTATTTTCAAGGGCCTGGAGTGACACGACAAGGGGCAATGTCTTCAAACTGACACAGAGTAGGGTTGGATTTGATATGAAGAAGAAATTCTTCCTCTGAGGATGATGAGGCACAGGAACAGGTTTACCAGAGAAGCTGTGGATGCTTAATCCCTGGAAGTGTTCAATGCCAGGTTGGATGGGGCTCTGAGCAGCCTGGTCTAGTAGAAGGTGTCCCTTCCCATAGCAGGGGCATTGGAATGAGAAGATCTTCAAGGTCTCTATAATTCTATGATTTTCTGATATGTCCATGCAGTTCGACTTTTGCTTGCTTTCTGAAAACAATATAGTTCTGTGCACAGGCTGATAACCTCTTCTTAACTGGCAGATGGATGAACTGCATGTGCAGGACCACATGGATGCAGATGAGACCTGCAGCATATTACAGACACCTGGGGTATCTCTGAATTTTGTATCTGCTAATATAACTACTCTGAATAACTTTATAAGGCAAAAACTAAGGAGTGAAGCAGATGCTATATAATTATTAAATGGGAGGTAGCAATGATACTATTTCTTAGAGATTTGCAGGGTAATGCATTATTTACCCACTGGTGGCAGTAACCAAGCAGTGAAAATCTCACCTAAGTCTAGGGTTTGTAAACAAGTTCCAGCCTACTTACCTTATACAATTACATATCTTATACATTTTAGTAGTCTCAAGATTTTAAATCTTATTTTATGAAGCATATACTTAAATCAGACTATAGTACCTTAAAAAAACCCTCCCAAAATTCCAAAGAGAATATCTGCAGCACACTGTTTTTTAAACTAGTAGGTTAAAAGTTGGGGGGGGGAAGGTTATTGATATATTAAATTATCCAGCATGATTCAAGTATTTAATGAACTTTATTTTTTTTTTCTCAGATATGAGATTTATGAGAGCTGGCTATACTTTTAGCTCATGCTGTTATGTAGAGTGGGAGCATCTGTTCTGAGCTGAAAACTGTCACTCCAAGTCATGGGGGTATTAAGCATGGATGAATTTGGATTGTTATGCTGAAGCTGTGCTTCTTCAACAGCACTATGCTTGTCCTTGTGAGTAGCTGAAAAATGGTAAAAAAAACCAGGCTCAATTTGTTGCTGCTACTAAAATGCAATTTGTCATGAGAGAGGGCTCCATTGTGAAGAGATACTAATTTTATGAGAAAGTTATCAGAAGATGCCAACACTCTAGACCATTTTTAGTCTTTCAATTAGTGAAGAAAGAGATTTAAAGAAGAATTAATTTATATTTTATGCTTTGCCATTGTGTAGATGAATAACCTTCTGTAAATAAAATGTATTATTTTCCAAGAGTCTTCCTGTAGCTATTCAGATGTCTTGTCGTGAACCTGGTTGTTTCTTCCCTTCCAAACAAGGAAGTTATCCCCAAGATACCCAGCTACTCACAGATTTGACTGGGCTATTCACTGTGGGCTGCAGGGACAGGCGGGGGAGAACAGGATGGAAAGGACAACTCCAAACTATCCTCATAGGCCAGGTGATGTCCAGAGCTGTGTGTGAGGCTCTACTCTAGTCTGTGATGAGGACATGGGTCCCCTCTTTCCTGATCCTACCTTTTCAGTGCCCCTTAATTGGAACCTGGGAAACAAGACATGGAAGGAACTGACATGTAGTCATAATTTTCCAGATTATTTTCTCAGTTTCAGACAATCATCAGACCAAGAAAATTCTTTAACGAAGTGGAAAAGGATTGTTACAGGCTCATAGGTTATTTCTCAGTGGGATGAATGGTCTTAGTCTTGCTTAAATAATAACAGAATCATTTAGATTGGAAAAGACTTCCAAGATCTTCTAGTCTAACCTGTGACTGATCACTACCTTGTCAACATGGACATGGCACTGAGAGACTTCTCCAGTTCTTGAACACCTCCAGGGATGGTGACTACCACTTCCTTGAGCAGTCTGTTCCAAAGTTAAGGTATTTTGAACAGAAATACGCTATTTACTGAAGCATGGACAAGCATCACTTCCACGACATCTCCAACACCATATCCCAACAAGGTATCTTAATGACATTTTGGCTTTGTCTTACTGAGAATTTAACTACTAGACAGCTGTAATAAAATGGGACTAAAACTGTTGCATGCTCTGAAGTCAGAGTATGTTTTTTTGGAAAACAGTGTCTTGTCAGAGATGACAGACCTGAAACTTGGATCTCCCATACACTTGGCAGATGGATCCAGTTTATGTCTTATTACAGAAAATTGTCAGTGGAATCTCATTTTGAAATTTTACAAAACAACTCTTCATTTTCTTTGCTTTTATGATAAATTTTTGAAAATGAAAATTTTTATCTTTGGTGAGAAGGAGTATTATTTTTTGGAAGAATTGAAAAAAGAACTTTAAATTTCTTTTTTTTTTTTAATTGAAAAATTAACAAATTAGACTCATATCTTTTTTAAAAAATACTTATATAATTGTTATTTAAAATTCCATAAAACCAAGTATTCTTTCTGACTTTATTAAAACTCCTGAAATGCATAAAATAGGACAGTGGATTTTGGAAGTTTTGACCTTTTCTCTTTTAGCTTTAATATTTTGTGGTTTGGCTTGTTGGCCAGTTCCTTTTTTCACACAGTTTAGTGAGACTGTAAACTGCATGTAAAGGAAAGACAGAGCAACCAACACTCAGAATATTGAAAAGGTTGAGGTAATAAAACACCTATCACAGATTGTAAGAGATATTAAAAATCTGATACTTAATTTCAGTTACTGTGATTTCAAAGGACAGAAGACAATGGTTCAGTACAAACTTCATGTCCTGGAAAATATTTCAGTGGAAATTACTGTGGTAAAAACTTGAATGATGCTTACTGAAATTTTAAATTGGTAATTTCATGGGGTTCTGAGGGGGTTTAGCTCTATATAAAGAAAATATGAACAAACAATGCAAAACTAAGCCCACTAAAATATATGTGGATTAAGATAAGGCAGTTATAGCTTTCCCAATACATAAGGCTACATTTTAGTCCTTTCTTTCTTCCAAGAAAGAAATTGCATGAAAGAAGTGGCTCACACCACCTGAATGAAGGAAGTTTTATTGTCTTTGTTGTTGCAAACTGTGTGAGCTCTGAATAAATTCTTGTCTGGGATCGAACCACTTGTATTGTCCTTTTTCTTGAAGATTCCCTGGACTCTAATTCTGCTTGATCTTGTTATTCAGCACCATGCTCAGTGACTTCCTTGCCCTACCTGGCCTTCTTCTTTCACAACCTTTGTAAAAACATAACAAAAGTTTATCTTTCAACTAGGCTGATATTAGGTAGCAAGTCATAAATGCTATGGTGTGTAGAGGCACAGGAAGGTTTTGCAGGTATCCTGCTAGAGGAGATGACAGCAGAAAGACAGAGTGGTGGAAACTCCAGGGAGAAGAGAGGAGGGCCATAATTAGGGGAAAGGTTTGAGAGGATCAAGAGTTTATCAAGGTAATGTTTGAACACTATTAAGTGTTTGAAGTGCCAGAAAAAAAAAAGAAAGGAAGATTCTTGAATTCAAGAGTCTTTTGTTTGCATACACATTTTTGAATTTTCCAGTGATTTCACGCTTTTGATTGGATGTTTACACTCTATAAATCTATCTATCTATCTATCTATCTATCTATCTATCTATCTATCTATCTATCTATCTATTTCTTTTATCTCTCCTGTGAGGAAAAGGTACAACATTCCCAGTTCCTAGAATGACTAAAAACTTGGCTTCAATAGCAGTCTTGAGTATATAAAATAGGAAAAAGGCAGAACTAAGGAACTTGAATTCAAATATGAGGAAAGGCTGAAAGAATTAGGATTGTACAGTCTTGAAAAGTTTGGGGTATTGTAGCCTCCAGTACTTGAAGGGAGCCCATAGGAAAGATGGAGAGAGACTATTTACAAGAGTCTGGAGCGACAGGACAAGAGGGAATGGCTTCAAACTGACAGAGAGTAGATTTAGATTAGGTGTCATGAAGAAATACCTTACTGTAAGAATAGCAAGACACTGGCACATGTTACCCACATAAGCTGTGGCTGCCCCATCCCCAGAAGTGTTCAAGGCCAGGCAGAATGGAGCTCTGAGCAACCTGGTCTAGTGGAAGGAGACCCTTCCCGTGGCAGGGGCGCTGGAACTGGATGGTCTTTATGATCCCTTCCAACTGAAACCATTCTATTGAAGCCTCGATGATTCTATGATTGATTCTATAACTTTTACTTGTGTCTGATTTTTCTTTTTCATGGAAGGATACCCTTTGGACTGAGCATACCCAGAAAAAATACAAACAAGGGAAAACATACAGATATAACTTACAAAGACATGAGGATGAGACCTCAGTAGTACCATCGCAAGTCTCCCAGTAAGACTTGGGAACAATGGTGGTTAGTTACAGCACCCCCAGATTCTCATTCTGACACCCAGAGTGGCTTAGGTAGCGTAGAAAAAATATCTAACAGGAAGGAGGCAAGTTGTTCTAAGTTTTTTTCCATTAAAATTTTAGAGTTATTACTAATAATACCTTCTTGTATTTCTTTGAATCATTACACTCCAATTATAATTATTAGTCTAGTAAATTATGTATATTATGATTTTAAATAGGTCACAAAGAAATCCTTGGCTCCATGTCTTTAACGAGTTTCTTCTTTCTCTCAAAAGGACACCAAAAAGAACTGTATGAAAATAAGGGCTTGAAACCACAACCCATGACCCAGGGTCTTTGTCTTTTGGTTTTTGTGTATTTGTGCATGAAGCTAGTGACAGTGCCTAGTGACTGTGCCAGACCTCCGCTAGCTCAGTCCAACCACAGTTTCTCACTGGGAGTGGGACACACCTCAGGAGCAGAGTGACCCAAGGTGTGGCTCAGAGCAGTTGCTCTACAGCACAAAATCGCTAAGTGGATGCATGGAAGAGAAGGAGATCTTTTGTATGGGTTTGTACAGCACAAAATCGCTAAGTGGATGCATGGAAGAGAAGGAGATCTTTTGTATGGGTTCCAAGGAAGATTTTGTTCCAAGAAGGGTCCAGGAACAAAAGACAAAAGAATCAGGGTTGCAGCAACTTATATACAAGACGGCATTGAGGGGGATGGTACAAATTTTCGAACAATCGGGAATATCCTGGGGAAGAGAAAAAGGCAGGGCTTACAAAGCATGAACCACTGAGGGGACCAGGGGGAGGAGAATTGGTCACATGGGCCAATGGGGCTTCGGGAACTGGGGATTTCCACAGGGGATGTCCAAGCAGGGTGTTGGCACAAGGGAGGATTGACAGGGAACTTACTGGAACGAAGGACAGGTACCAGGGTGGATTTACAACAGTGGTAGGAGGAAAAAAGAACATTCTACTAAGAAGGTAGGAGGGTAAAACTCAGACTAAACCATTAACATGGGAGATAACAGAACAAACCATAACAGAAAAGCACACCACAGCAGTATACTTTTGGATTAGGAAGTCAGAGGGGAGCAGAGACTTAACGTGCTTACTTTCCTTCTATATGATTTTCTCCCCATCACTATTTATATTGTGGTATTTACCTAAAATATTACAGCTTAAAAAGGATAGATTAGTAAATTTCCTAATATATGGGACTTAGTCTTCATACCCAAGTATCCATCTATAAGTTGTTTTGGTAACATTTCAGTCCATTTCTCCAGTTTTTGAGGAGTACTGGGATAGTGGATTTTGTGTACTTAAGGATAGGTTCCCTCATTCCATGAGAGGTGGCCAAGTGATGTTAACAGTCTAGGAACATTTTTGCTCAAGGAGTACCAGTAAGAGTTCAAAAATCTCTATTTGCCCTCTTTGTTAACTTGTTCTGCTGGGCTTTACCACTATAATTTCCTTCAGGATTGCTTTCATCTACAATCTATGAGTTTTTTCACTTACGTATCTTGTCTGTTCTGACAGGTTTGTTAGCCCCAAGCTGTTCTCTCTCATACTGTACCTCTGACCAACTTCTGAGCTGTTCCTTCTTTTCCCTGAGTCAATCTGGCATCTTATTGTTGAGAATCTTTCGTATCAGTACTTTTCATCAACTCAAGCTCTTCTGTTGAGCAAGACTGAAAACTGTTGTTATTACCAATTTAGATGTCATAATTTGGAGCATTAATAGCTCCTACAAACATTTCTCCCCTCCTATTTATTTCACTTTTCTTTTTCTTGTTTGCGTTTTCTTTTTTGTTTTGTCTTTGTGTTTGTTTTTTTATCTTTTGGAGGGGTATGCTGTTTTTAATTTTTATTTTTTCATTTTTAGTTTACAACAGATTTTACTTACATTTTGATGCATTGCCAAGAGCAGGAAGAGGGAAAGGAAAAAAAAGTGCTTTCTTGGATTTTCATTTTTCCTCCCTGGGTAAGTACTTGGCCAACACAGCTGTTCCCTCTAAACTTTCTTAGTGATGTTCTAAGAAGAGTTGTATTACAAGGAAGGCTACATTTTCAAATAATTTTGTCCCTTTCTTATATTTTTTGTCCTTCACTTCTTGAACCCACAAATAAGATACTTCATAAATAATAAGTGTTCAATAAATATAGAGTCAATTTCTTGTTAGTAAATGTCAATTGTGGAGAAATTCCATGGCACCTCATCCATCAGTGCACTTGTCACTTTATTCTGTACATTATGTCATCAACTGTCCTTAAAAAGCAGTGTAGTCTGGTGATGTGGCTTGGGGAAATTGAAAGATTAGGGGTTATCTCAATGACGTTCTTGAATTGTGTTGTGTTTGGGACCATTTACATCACTACAGTTTGCCTCTACTTGTAAAAATGAGGATACTGCCTCCTGCAGACCCCTCTGGTTCTCTCACAGAGTGTGCAAAGTAAAATCCCAACTCCATTAAGTCTTTATTCAAAGGCTTTAGTCTTTTAACTCAACAAGTTAAAGAAGTATTCATGATTCTTGTTACACACACGGGGCTCAAAGTGCACAGCAGTATTCTCTCCGCTCCCATAGCAGTTTAAATTATATTTAGAAAAAAGATCTTGTCTTACTTTACCAAGAGGTCCAACCACTTCTTTTTTCATCCTGATTCTACAAAATGCCTTACTGGTAATGCAGATTTTTGTAACTGGATAGGGTGCTGTACTGGTAAGTTTCCATGAGGCTGCTTTTACTTACATGAATTTGTTCCTGAATTGAAGTAACATAAGTGTCAATACTCTGGTATGAAAAGGAAATACTTTCTGTTCTTCAATCTATATTTTCTTCAGGCAAGGACAGTAGTCAAGGAGCTACTAAGCAGTATTCCAACAGTATAACTTTTTGTTCGCTGCTTAGAATTACTGCCTGTCTTATCATCTTAAGGACCTAATTCAGTTGTAGGTAATGTCAAAGGGAACCTTTTGAAGGCCATCAACAACCATCAACAACTAGATTTTCATTAAACATTAAAAATATCAGTTTACTCATCCTCTATTGATCCCAGCATTCATAGCATAATATGCTTTATGGAGTTCTGTGTATTTTTAATCCTTTTTAAAATGCTTGCCTTAGCCATGTCATAAAAGCACTGGGTTATTTTTGACAGTATGTATCTATCCAATTTCCTAGCAATTTTTCTTCTTCTTTACCTTTCTAATTCTCTTAAATTTTCTAAACTCTGTCTTCCATAAATTTTCCTTCCTGAAATCAGGAAATACTTCTTCTCAGCCCTACTAAGTTTCTCTGACAATATGAGTACCTTCCAGTCTCAGTAATAGAAAACCAATTTCTTTTTCCCATCAATTTGAGAATAAAGACGATGCTTGTTATTGAAATTTTTATCATACTTTGAGAAATAGAGAATGAAATTAATTTAGATAAATGTTTTTGATTATTAACGGGCTTCAGGATATTTTTTCTCAGTGAAATAATAGTGTGGCTCTTAGAGAATAATTTTAATCAAATTGTTGTATCTGATTCACAGTTATTTGTAAAGAATATTGATTTTCAGCTCTTTTTTTCTGCATTCCTGCTACCTAAAATGCCTAAAATACCCTGCAATCTACTGACAATGAATGGTGCAGTTACACTGATGCAGAGTTTAAACATGAGTGCCCACTACTCTTTCTAAAAAAAAAATGTTTTCTTTTTGATTTCCTGCATATATATTGTGAAGACTCTTTTGTACATTCTTTAAGTAGTTATTGTCATTTGGTGTTAAGGGAGAGGTACCTTTCAAGTAACTGAGCTTGTATTTATTTGAAGTAGTCTCATTGAGTGCAAATACTGTGGAACAGCAACCACAGTATCACTGGCAATTTTTTATGCTTTTGTGCTTTGGGTCAACATTTACCTTTTCATAAGCTGAAGATTAAAGTTTCTCTTAACTTTAGTTAAACCAGATTGTAATGTTTTATGCTTGCTACAGGAGCAGCCTTCAAGATAAAAGAAAAATATATCTAGAAAAGATCAGCAAGTAAAGATATTTTTTAAATAACATTGTCCTTTGCTGAAATATTTGCCTGACTAAACAAAATCTATAGTATTTTGAGGAAAATATTTAGGGGTTTTTTTTTGGTTTTTGTTTGTTTGGGTTTTTTTTATTTGACACACACAGCTGCTCTTCAGAGTTGTGAGAGATGGTTTTCAACATGGTAGTTTTTGACTATTATCTGGAGAGTATAATTTGTAGTGGACAGCATCTTAGGTAATCTCTATGAAATGATCATTCATTATAGAATTTTATCTGGACTCCATTGTATTTGCTCCCATCATTTGTAGTACCTAAGTGCTTAAAAAGAAGACTAATCTTTGCAAGCAGTTCAGCAGAATGCTTTGATGACTCAAAAATTACAGAACATTGAACATTCTGTCATTTTGGTATTCACACATTATTTTTATATAACCTTCTATCTCACAGATTTTCAGATAGAAAATCTCCCATTGAATGATAGGGCAGTAATTTGCATAAAGGGGTTCTTTTTGTCCATTCTCATTAGCAGCAACACTTCTCTAGTTGAAAGTGTGGCTTGCCATAGCAGTTACATGTGATGAGCAATCCTGGGTTTTCCACAAAGTCCCAGGACATCACATCACCCAAGCATTCAAACTGGTAATTATGTAGCATTGTTCATGTGGAAATCCATGTGTCTTTTGAACACAAGTTTCTTTGTTAGCCATCTCAGAGATGGGAAAGCAAGATTGACTGTGATAGACAGAGGGAAAACTGTATTTCGTCACCCAGTTTGGATTACTTGGTTTACTATAATCCCAGTAAGAAAAACATCCAGGGTCTGTGAAGGGAAATTTGAAATGCTGTTTATTAGACTTTCTGGTCAGGATCACTGTACTCTCTTGCCCTTGGGCATTGTGCAGCTCTCCTGTGTGCTAAGCTCTGGTCCATAGGAGCAGTGTGACAAGCCCAGGAGGTGCCATTGAAGGGCAAACGTGGGTTAAAGAGGCTTCAAATTATAAGGGACAAGTGCATCTTAAAATACAGGTACTACCTAGGTTTACACTGCAGCATCTACCGCAGTCAAAATCCTCCTCTTTTTGACAGAGTAAAGTATCAGGAAAACAGTAGTTAATCAGACTCAAATTTTTTCAAATCATATTTCTCATTTGACAGTGCTGCTACAAACACCTGAGAACCTTCAGCATGAAATTTGATTTCATATCAGATTTGTTGATCTTTGGGTTTACAGCTTGTCCTTCTCTACTAAATTGCTATGCAAATTGAGAGTGTTTGACATGCTGTGTGCTCACACCAGCAAGGGACCACATCTCAGTCTAACTCAGAGTTTTGTCTGCAAGGACAGAAGCGAATTCTGTATTAAAACACAGGAACGTGACATAATCTTTTGACATCTTCTGCATTAGGGAGCTCAGTACTTTGGAACAGGTTTGTTGGAAAGCCTCCAGCTTGTGTTGCTTTTTGTTGTTGGGTTTCAGCGAAGGCAACAGGTCTGATTTGCACAGGCAGGGAGAGCAGACAAAAGATATGCTCAAACAGGCGAGTTTCTTCATGGATGGTGTTTTAAGATATCCAGATCTAAATCAACTTTGTTCCAGTTCATGCAACCTAAAATAAGACACCAAATGAAGGATTCTTTCACCTGGGATTAAGAATATTTGCACAGTCTTTTTAATGTAAGGGAAATTCCTATCCTAGGAACTTTAGCTGTTTGCTTTATGAAAGTTTATTGAATCAAAGATTAATCTACTACAATCATTCAGCATAATAAGTATTCTAAGGAAATATTATGAAATGAGAAGGCATTCTTCAATTTGAGTCTTCAGACTTGCTGCACCCCTTTCTTGGGCATTATGAGACACCTTTCAGAATGCACCAGCCTGCTCAGACACTGTGAAAAAAAAAAAAAAAATTAAAAAGAGAAATCTTAACAAAGAAATAATTGGACACATTCATCCTCTGGTATGTGTAGCTGTTTGTGGTTTGTTAGTAGCCAAAGAATGATCAGGACGGTACTTGACATTTTATCTAAAATCTATACCAGCGTGATGCTCCTCTAATTAGAATGCTTCTGGGTCTTCTGTATTTGTCTGGGTTGTGTGGCTTGTGGTGAATAAAGTCGTCAGTGGGGAACTCCTCAGTAGTAGCTCCATTCTGTCAGCTTAACATTCAAATATTGTCCTTTCTTGCTGTAGTATATATGAAAGATGATTAAATAGAGAATCATAAAATCATTTGGGTTTGAAGGGACCTTTTGTTCCAATGCCCTGCCATGGGAAGGGACACCTTTCACTAGAAGAGGTTACTCAGAGCTACATCCAACCTGGCCTTGAACACTTCCAGGGATTAAGCATCCACAGCGTCTCTGGGAAACCTGCTCCTCCCTACTGTCACAGGGAAGAATTTCTTCCAATTTTTAATTTAAACATACTGTCTTTCAGTTTGAAGCCATTCCCCATTTTCTGTCACTCTAGACCTTTGTAAACAGCCTCTCTTCATCTTTCCTGTGGGCTCCCTTGAGGTACTGAAAGGCCACAAGTTGGTCATCTCAAAGCCTTCTCTGTTCTAGGCTGAACAATCCCAGTTCTCCCAGTGTTTTATCACAGCAGAGCTGCTCCATCTCTCTGATCGCCTTGGTGCCTCCTCTGGCCTGGCTCCAGCAGGTCCCTGTCCTTCCTGTGCTGGGCCCCCAGAGCTGGATGCAGCCCTGCAGGTGGGGTCTCAGCAGAGCAGGGCAGAGGGGCAGAATCCCCCATTCCCTGCCCAGTGTGTTTATTTAGTTTGTTTAGAGGGGCTAGAGGCAATTCAGAAAGTGTCTGGATTATTAGAGCATTAAGTGTAAACTACTGTGTGTAGTAATAAGTCCACATCATTCCTCATTTTTTATTTTCTTGCTACTATAAAGTGTATGGTTAGTTAATCTTCATTTCTTTCTCTTCTATAACATGACAATAGCTACTTGTCAGTTGTTCTTTCCATGCATCACTAGTACGGAATAAAGATATACTATGCTTGTGCTTTCATTTCCCCTTTAGTATCTTCTGTTACAGCTGTTCAGTGATTTGTATTTCTGAATTTATCACCACTCTTTAAGTCCAAAAAATTGTTTAAAAGCAATATTTTATGGTACAGTAATTAATAGCAGCACCTGCTCATTGTCAGTTTTAAATTTACATCTTTAAAATAACATTAAAATATTTGAATTCAAATTCTTTGGAGTTTTTTCTTCTGAATGTACACCTGCATGTAATCCTGTGAGATAAGGGCAATCAATGAGCTTGGCAATTTTATGTAGAATTATAACTCTCATTCTGGATGGTGTCTTCATTACACGCATGACTTTAACATTCAGCCTTTGGCATTCTAAACTGGGAAGATGAAAAATGTTTAAAATCCTATTTTACCTTATTTATTCAGACAAAACTTCTATAACTTTCAGTTGCGAGTGTCTGTGTCAAATTAGACTATTCAGATTTCCTGTGAACTGCTATACAAGAATCCCTGTCCAGGTCAGTAAACTGAGCCAATTCTGAACAGAAGCCATTTGACTAACAATTTTCCAGGGTAATATCTCAGATATGTATTAGAAGATAAAATCTATTCATGGTGACTTAGACACGTGCAGCCTCTTCCTACTATGTACAAAATGAGTCATGTCTCTTTGATCAGATTCATTTAGATAAATTTAGAAGGCAATCTTAATGAATCCTAATGAATGAGTTGTTTCACAATTGGGTGCATAAATGCAGATTGACACTGTAAAAAAATGATGTGGTTGCATCACTTTCAGACAATATCCCTGTGAACAAGTTTATGAAATAAACTTGTGAGTACATAAAAGAAAAGTAGCAAGAAAAAAATCAGATTTTTCATTGTGTCTTTTAAATTTTGTTTTTGAGAGAAGCACGTGATATAATTAAAAATTAAAAGAGATTTCAAGCACTTGGAAGCCTTATTTATGTTCAGGATACCTTCTTTCAGAAGAGTTATGCATCTCATGAAGAGATGAAAGGAATCTAAATCCCTTGCAAGCAAAACCCACTGAAACAGAAAGCACTGCTATATTGATGAAATATCCCCTCTGAATGTAAACACGTGGCTCCAAGGATGCGGTTTTGTTGTTACAAAAAGTGTTTGTTCTACAACTATCCTGTGCTGTCTCAATTAACATTTGATTTTAAAGTATATTGATAAAAACTTGCTGGTGACCCTTGTAAGGGAAACATGAAACCCCCCAAAACACAATTGACATAATAGCTAAATAATGGGGTTTACAGTCCAGTTTCCTTTTCAGACTGGTCCTGGATGAAGAGCATTTGTTAGATTAGTGATTTAAAGACCTGAGTGCTGTCAGCCTTGATGGTGGGAAGGATGAGTCTGCTCTGGGAAGAAAAGACATGCCATGATCCCTAGTAACAGAACTTTGCTCTTGTTTTCATGTGGGCTTTTTCCCACCCCTTCTTACTGGAGAGGGGAGTGTTTTGAACTGAGAAAAATATAATGTCCACATTGAAGTCCCCATGTCAGGTGTGGTGTATCTTTATTCAAACTTGAAGATTCTTGGAAAAATATCTGACAAATAGAGAAAGAAATGAGGTTTAAGTAACCACATAAGAGAGTTCCAGACTCAAAAAATTTTACACTGTTTAAACAGACATGATATTTTTTGTGCACCATCCTTACATAGGGAGAAGATATAAACTTCAGGTTATAATATTTAATTGCTGATAGCATGGCAATTAGAAAACAATGGAGAAACTATCTTGGTGAAAAATACAGGTTGCATTGGGTACCCCATCAATGGTCAGGCAATACAGAGGCTCCTCTGCCTGTCAGGACTCTTTCTTCATGCCTCCCTGAGTCCACTTCTCTGTTTATCAGAAGTGCTTTTGATGACTTTATTCTCTATTGACGACGGCGAGTGACAAAAAGATGGGACTCCAGCTAGGTGCTAGCATGGAAGCTAATTTATTGATCACATGGTCTCATCTTTTATACCTTTTAGGCATGAGCTTAAGCAATAATTACCATAACAACCATATCTATATTTTTTAATTACATTGTTCTTCATTCTACCTATGCACTTTCTTGTACAAACATGTAAGGTATTGCAAACTAAGCATTCTTTTCAAAATCTCACTTGCTTCTGCCAAGGCTTGGGCCTACCTACACTTAGCATTACTTCTGCCATGGTTTGCAGCCTACCAAGATTAGCATATCTATTTCTGTGATGAGTTCAGCCGTGCTTTCAGTTCTGCTTCCTAGCTGTGTCACCACACTCTATAACTAGTAGGGGAAGAAAATTGTTGCAGGAAGAATAGATTTGCTTTTGAACAACAGTTAGTCCATCCTTGAGAATGAATGCAGATATCAAATATTTATATGCAATGATAAGTTACATATATATCAAAAGTTCTTTGTCTTTTCTTGTGTGTCTGTCTCTTTAGTAATAGACTTATATTCTCATACCCAAAATTAATCCCAAAATGATTGAGGCTGAAATGGAACACAGTGGATCATCTGGTCCCACCTTCCTGCTGAAGCAGGATCATTCCAGAGCGCATGGCACAGGATTGCATCCAGGTGGTTCTGAAATATCCCTAGTGAGGGAGACTCCACACCTTCTCTGGGTGATCTGTTCCAGTGCCTTGTCACTGCACAGTGAAGAAGTTCTTTCTCATGTTCAGGTGAAACTTCCTGTGCATCTGTTTCTTCCTGTTGCCTCTTGTCCTATTTCTGGGCATCACTGAGCAGAGCCTGGTCCATGTTCTGACCCCTCCCTGCAGGCACTGAGAGACATTGATGAGGTCCCCTCTCAGTCATCTCTTCTTGAGGCTGAACAGCTCCAGCTCCCTCAGCCTTTGCTCATAAGGGAGATGCTCCATTCTCTTAATATAGAAATATAGAAAAATAATATAGAAATAAGAAGAACTTCTTTTAAACCACAAGATACTGATCCCATTCTTGTATGTGTAGGAGCTTTTTTGGAAGTAGTCATACTAAAGTCATTAGTATCATGTGGGAGATAACATTTTTCAACATGAGAAAGAATAACAGAAACTGGGCTATAATGTGAGTAACAAGATTCAGAATTTCAGATCGTAATGTTTACATCTCAAATCATCCATTAAGCCTTCTGGTAGCTTGGTAATTAATCCAAAATCAATAGAAATTCTACTTCAAGGAACTCAAAGGGAGATGAGTGCAAAAGCATGAGGGAATAGAGTTATGCTAGGTGACCTCTTGGAAATTACATTCTAAATGCAGAAAATATCATCTATAATTTTTAAAGTATGTTCAGAGTAGGCTATTTAGATAACTAAGTGCATATAATCTCATAGGCAGTTATTTCACTTCTGTCTCTAAACCAGAAATAAATGTTTTCCTTGAAGCTGAAGTTTAACAGTATGTGAGCATATTTTTGTCTTCATAAGTCTGTAAAAAAATGAAGTTTATTTTTCATATTTGAGCACAAGAAGCATAAAAATACTCTAGCAAGATGTAACAGGAATGCAAAACCAGACCAAATTAAAAATTACCAAGCAATAAGACTTATCATACAAGATAATAGCTTCTTCCTTAACGGTTAAATTTGTTTATTATCCAACCTCTGACTTTACTTGCATTCATCAATTACATATTCTATATTTGTAATAAAGGCATGAGAAAATTGTAGCATACTAAAGGTTCAACCCATTATTCTGATTCAAATCACACTTCTAAGTATTTAATAAAAGTTATAGAAGAAATAAAATCACACAATGTATCACTTCTTATTAATTATAAATTGTACCTGGTAGTGGTAAATTGAAATGCTCTAATTCTAGAAAAGGAAATTTGTTCTCATCTTGTACATTTAGAGGCTATGAGTCATCGTTTTTTCTTTTTCACCTGACAAGGTCAATTTGCTTTCTTCCTTGTGTGCAAGAGTAGGCAGACTTCATAAGAAACAAAGCAACATCACAAAAATGCAATTGTATAACCATAAGAAGTAGTAAAATAATACTTTTAGATGTACACAACAAATTAACCTAAAAGCGGAATGATTGAGATTCAAGATTAAATCAGTGCCTTTATTTTTTAATATTTTGTTCTAAATGAAACTGTTTGTAGTTTGAATAACATCCAAAAGAGCTGTTAGCTTGCTCACTCTGTTTAGCAAAATGGGTGCATATTTTTGCCTGTGTTGCTCAAGGCAACAATATCTGGCACTAAAACTTGTCCTCTGTTAGTACTGAGGATTAAATTAATAAACTGTGTCATGTATATGAAAGTTAGATGCATCTTATTGCTCAAACTAGACTAGGATACATTGTGTAAAAGTACACTACATAATATAACTGTGTGATAGTTTCTGTGTAATAACAATTCCACGTACTTCTCTTTCTTATAAAATCCATGCCAGAAGAATCTGACTTCTTTTCCAGCTAGCTGAGAAGAGGTCTGAGGATCGGTGAAGTGAAAGAAATTAATATATTTTATAAGTCAGATCTTCAGTAATGTTCTGAGTTATCTGTGTGCTCCGGGAGAATCTTTATTCCTTGACAGAAATATGGCTTATCTGGTCTCTTCTTTCTCTTGAGAATTCCTGTAATAAAGCTGATCTTCTGTGAAAAGAATTTTTATGTATTATATTTTGTTATTTCTTTGACACATCGTTCTCTGGGTAATACTACATTCAGAAGGTAGGAAATGTCCAAAACCCCCAAAAATATTAGATCCCAAAAAAAGATGTTAAAAATTAGGTTAACAGTGCTGATTTGTAATTGAAGGTACTGTTGACCAGAGAAATTAAATAAAACTTGTTTCCAAAGTTATGGGCTTGTATTGTGTTTTCATGAAGGGATAGTGAAGCACAGTGGAATAAGGAGCTGGTGGTAAATCAGGAACTGCAGTTCATTTCTGTGCCAGTAAGTCACTGTGTACTTTGGGGAGAAACAGAGGCAGATTTTAAAAAGCAACTGGTTTTTCCAGGAGGAGCTGTGAATCCCTGAAAAAGTCTGTAAAACCTTGCCATTGACTCAGCAGGAGACTGCAAGCTGGCACACAACTAACAAACACAAACACACCCACACACCCCCTGTTCCCGCTTCAGCTCCAAGGACCTTGGTGTTTGTTTCCAAACCAGCCTGCTCATTGGTTCCACTTAGTGAGTCAGTGCTTTATTGAGCCAAGGCTTTACAGCACGACATGGGGGAAGAAGTGATGTGACTCATTCACTGGCGTTTGGTCATCGTTCCCTGATTTGAAGAAAATCCTCAGAAGGTCAAGATCCCTGTGTTAGGAGCTGCTGACACTTCTACGAGAATGCTATAGCAGACGTCTAAGTGTGATTAACTGAGTAAATGTGCAAGCCTGAGGGCAACATCCTTTTAGGTGCCCCGTAGGAGACAAACTACTACTTGTTCAGTGTTAGGTAGCTGACCTATGGTCAGTGCTACTTCCACACAAACTACTTAGAACTCCGTCTAGGGGCGGGGGACTTAATGTTTTTCCCTTTTCTTAACTGGGATGTTAAGAAATGCTTAAAAAATTATTTTTTAGTTCTACTGAAATGTCATATAATTTTAATTAGTCATTACTAGATGAGCTGGATTGCTTTCCTTGCATTTAAATTTGTAGTTATAAGTGCAGAAGCATGGCAACATGATAATGGAATTTTTTTAAAACTTTGAAAATAAATTAAACTGTCAGCTTAGACATTACAGCAATGATCACCACAGTACTGTAGAAATTGAAAGCACATCATTGTCCAGGAAGGTAAAGAACATCATTGCAAATCTCAGTCTTTCTTCTTCCAAAATAGATGGCAAACAAAATGGTTGATCACCCATTTCTAATGCAGTCTAGCTGAAATATTGCAGCTATGTATTTTAGAGGCCTCTCACGCTTTGACATCCTCTTAAATTCAAATAATTGTTACTATCACCAATTTTGAAGTCATGGAAACAAGATTGCTGTTAATGACAGAAATAACAAATAATATAAGCACGTGTAAGTTAACTGCAGAATATTTTTTTCCTTTCCTTTTTTTTTCTTTTCTAAAGAGTAGTATCCTTTTTGTGTTATACCAACCTAGAATATAAATCTTTGCAGAGAAACATTTTTGGTCTAGCAGGAAAGACAGTTTTAATGGGAATTTCATTTTCCTTCCAGGAAGCATTGGGGCTATATGAGGTACTGGCTGCAGCTGTCTTTTTGTGTATGCAGAGTATTTCTAGCCTGCCGTGACTTTCTGTGCATACAACTTTGACAGCTTTAAAATTTTTTACAGAGTTCCTCTTCCTTACAGAGGATGCGGAAGTGTCTAGACTATTATAAGATTTTAAAATGAAAACAGAACTTTGAAGATTTAGGTTAGCATTTTTGCAGAGCTGCTGCATGTGAGACTTACTGAAGCAGTTTCATAAACAATAAAATCAAATTAAACTAAATTTGAACAAATGCATTTTCTCTCTCCAGGTAGCAGTATGATGTCAGACAGTAGTGCAAGTTAAAAATTATGATGGAGAAATTGTCTGGTTTCCATAACACATGAAGTACATTTATTTGATATTTAAAAGTGGGTTACCTTTGGATACATGTAAACATTTATTCTCAAGTAATGCATATGGATGACTACAACAGTCTAGAGAAGATACAAGATATTTCAAAGTTTTTTACCTTTCTGCCATTTCAGCTATTGAAGGCTGAAAAGGAAGGCCTTCTTACCTTTTTAGAAGCCATGGAAAAAAGATTACAAGAAGAAATTGAAGAGAAAATTGCTAAATTGCATGAAAAACATGTTTCCTAAGATAAATAAGTAAAGAAACATGGCTTATTCCCAAGTGGAACAATACATCTCAGGTTCTATTAAGAGCTGTTCTATCTATATCTATATCTATATCTATATCTATATCTATATATTTATATCTAAATCTATATCTATATCTATATCTATATCTATTATCGCTCCTCTGTTCAGATATGTCTAAGTCTGTGAAGTTTTGAAATGAAACTCTAAGCATCAACTAAGGAGAAAACTCTGCTCTAAAACAGCATGCCCTTAAAATTTTGAGAAAAATCTCCTCAATTCTTTGCTGTCATTTTTTCCTAATGTAATACTGCTTTTATTCTCATCTTTTATAGCAGCTTATGCAGAATAGTTTCCAAGTGAAGTAATTATAGATTTAAAGGTAGCATTGAACAATAGAAAAAATTTGAGAGATGTTTTAAAAGATACGGTTTTCCTCCAACATTTCAATTGATATTGAGCACTGAAGAAGTGAAAAGGCATTGAAAATTTTTGGATATGAAGAGCTGCAAATAAGAAGAGATTCCTATACTATCACTACTAATCAGTCATAGAACAAAACAAAGGAATAAGCATTTGCTGGATTCCCTTGGAAAATAAAACCTTTAAGACCACAGGCTGGTCTGGAGCAAAGCCAAGTAAAAAAACTCCCAATAAGAATATACCCAAAAACCTCATCCCACCAAATCTTGTGAACAAAACCAACAAAAATGACTGAAGAAGCCTTATTTTCTCCATTCTTTCCATTCTGAGAACTAGTTTATTTGTTGCTGTGGACTTTGTCCGTTAGTGAGTTCTTCCAGTCTCAGTGATTGTGTGAGAAGTTGGGGAGGAGCGCACTTGCAGGGGGTAGGTTCTCAGAGACAGGACAGAAGACAACATATCATAATTATTTCAGAGATAATGTCTTGGAAGGATGGCCTCTTGCAAGGGCATCTTCTGTACATACATGTGACAGGGAAGAAAGTATGGAAGAAGTTAAAATCAGGAATACATTGAAATAATTGAGGTTTCTGATGCAGAATCCTGCTTTCCTCATCTGAAAGTGTCTAGAATATGGCAATGCTACGTTTCTTCTCTGACTTAGTGAAGATCCAGCAGTCTCAAGACAGGTTGGTCCAAGACAGGGGAGTACTGTAACAAATGAAGTGGTATCAGCCTCCACTGAAACTGGGTTCTGAGGCCTTAAACCACCCCTGTTCACAATCTTCTGTCCCCTGAAAGTGGATGGTGTCCTTCACTGCCACTGGGACACTGTTGCCTGTGGTAGCAAAACAGATATATTATTTAGAACACTCAATTTCAGCTGCAGCTATAGGCTGACAAAAGTGCTGAAATCCACTCCTTGAATATGAAATTTCACCTTTTGTGCTTTCTCAGTGCACATCTGTTTGCATTTCATCAGTTCTGCCCATATCATACTGACATGGAAAGAAGAGGATAAATTAATTATGAGAACTATTTTTGTGATTTATGCATTATGCAAGCATTCTTACTGCAGTCAATAAATAAGCTGTACAGTGGCAATACTGTTTTTAATTTTGCATTGTTATTTTATATAAGTTTCTGATTGATATTAGTACCAAAGACCCTGGTTTGCATGTAGCCAGGAAAAATTAGTTTGCTTTTTTTTTGGTATCAACATCCCACTAATTAAAAAAAAAAATTATAGGCTACTTTTAATCTTGGATTAATATCATTACAAGAAAAGGCCCTTCAGTATGTATAGTTTTTCCTGTAATTAGTTTTTAAAAAATAAAAATACTACCTTTGAAGGGAAAATAAAAGACAGAAAACCAGAGTAATTAAGTAAGAAGAGACCTTTGTAAGATTCTAGTGAAACATCCTGCTCTAAGAAGGTCATGCATGGGATCAGACCAGGATTTATTCTCTTATATACATTTGCCTGATCCTATGTGGCCATTGGCAGCCTTGGCAAATTATCTAAATTGGGAAACAATAAAAAGTGAAAACAACATGCTCTTAGAGGGGAGCACATCCCCAGCCAGCTAGCTCCATGTAGAAGGCTGACGCATGCAGAACCACTGTGTGTAAGTTCTGTGCTGCCAGATAGGACAGGACACCTTGCCTAACACAACTGAGTGTCCACCTCCTCTGCACCAAAGCAGGGAAGTCTTCAAGGAGGGGAGAAAGTAGGGATGGGGAATAGAATAGGATTTGGAAACTCCCTTCTCTATCTCAGGACAAAGGATATGAGTTGAAGGGAAAAGTGTACTAAATATATTTGCAGATAACTCAGCAGGAAGGAGGAAAACAGGATCAGTCAAGAGATCAGAGGAATGAAAGCGTTGCCTTGACTTCTTTAAATACCTAGGAGAACTTTTACTTCAGGAAGCAGAAAAGTTAGTGTGTTTATTTAAGTTTGTTGTATTCCACTGCTCCTCTATAACCTGTTGTATGAACCCTCCAAATGGAGTGAGGTGGAAAAGCAGAGAAGCATAATCTTTCATGTTAAGTCTGTAATAATATAAAAACTGTAATTTTTTGATCACTGCTGAAAATTTTTACTTCTTAAGGTAATACTTGTTTTTTATTTTTCCCAGTATGAATTCACTGTGACATTCAATGGCAAGCAAAGTGCAAAGGGACAAGAAAGCAAGTAGGCTATAACACTGATTCATTCTGTTATGGGATTGAAATTCACACAAGAGAAAATAAACCTGTGAAATTATGGTACAGAACAATCATTTTCATCAAGACAAGAATATGGCAAGGTTTATAAAATACTCAAAGTTAATCTAAATAGCTATATAAATAAGGTACTAGATGGAGGAATAAAATCGAGTAAAGATTACACTTCTAAATTTCTCTTAAGTATCTAAATTTCTCCAAATATCTTCAAGAGAACAGCTAATCTCCATGAAACTCATTTCTAATACAATTTCCTTGAAAGTTTTCTTCCCCAGAAAGTTGAATATGCCTCACAAATACTGAAGATTTTTCAAGCTTAAAATAGAACATAAGGATAATTAATCCAAGGATGAATTCAAGGAATTGGATTTTAAAACATAAGAACTTCTGTGGCTTTGCATCCCTTAACAGACCAGATCAGCTGAATTGCATCCTTTATGAAACACAATAATTCATTCACAGGTTCACAAAATCTTGGAATGCTTGGGAAAGGGACTTGTAGAGATCTTCTACTCCAGCCCAGCTGCTCACCTACAGCAGACTGCACAGGATCACATCCAGGCAGGTTTGGAATATCTCCAGCAAAGGACACTACACAGCTTCTCTCAGCAGCCTATTCCAGTGTTCTGTCACCCTCACAGCGAAGAAGTTCTTCCTCGAGTGTAGCTGGAACTTCCTGTGCAGCAGTTTCTACCCATTGTCCCTTGTATCCTTGTTTGGCACCACTGATGAGTCTGGCCCAACTATCCTGACAAGCAGTCTTAAATATTTGTAGGCATTGCAGAGGTCCTCCCAATCATCTCCTCTCCAGACTAAACAGGCCCAGCTCCTGCAGTTTTTTCCTCATAAGAGTAGATGCTCCAGACCCTTCATCACCTCCATGGTCTCTGCTGGACCCTCTTCATTAGCTCCCTGTCTTTCGTGTCCTGAGGAGGTCGAAACTGGACACAACATTCCAGGTGTGCCTCACCAGAGCTGAGTAGAGAGGCAGGATCACATTCCTCAGCCTGTTAACAACATCTTCAAAGCCTTAGCATTGTGTGTGTTCACAGTGAGTCCCAAATGTTGCACGTCTGCTATCCTTTTTCTCCCCAAGGTACAGATTCATGATTGTTTGCGACCACAGATACACATCCAACAGGAGAGAAGAGAGGTGATGTTAAAATTAATCCCCTGCACTTGTAGCAAGGGATTGCATAACTAAAATAAAAACAGAAAATAAAGCATACAAAGATTCAATGAACCACCATAAATAAATCACTTCCTAAATAAAACAGAATCATTCTTGTTAACATATAACAACATAAAAATATAGTAAAGAAGACTGCAACTCATTAAAAAACCCTGTAATATTTAAGGAGGAAAGACCCAGGACGTAAGCAGTGGCTCTGTGCTCTGCCTGTGTAACAATGGAGTAAGTGACCAAACTAATTAAAGAAGGGGGCAATACACTACTGGACATAAAGCCAGCCAAATCACCATTCTCATTCCTACCTATATTTGCTAACTCACTAGCAAATTGTATCCCGAAAAGCAAGAAAAATGCATTGGGTGACAGGTGTTTTGCTCTATCTGTTGGAGCTGCCATATGCCCTGCCTGTGACTTTTGCTCACTTGTATGAATTACAGGGTTACATTTTACCCTTTTCATTGAGTAACTATTTCTTCATAGACTTAAGAGTTCAGCAACTAGATACTGCAAATAAAATAATGAGAAGATGTATTAACAAACGGTAGGAGACCTCTCACACTTCATTTTCACAACCTAAGTTGCTTCACTTCTGCCTTTAGATTGCTTCATGTGTTGTATTTAAACTCTGAAATGCTGAATTGTACAACTGGTATAGTATGAAAAGTGTACCTGTACAAACTCTTTTTTTTTCTGAAATAATTGAAATGTAAACAAAAGTAGAATAGAGATATCCAGGGAAAATAAATAGTTAATTAAAGGCTCCATGGGTTTAAAATATAATGAGTCTGAATTACAATATAGATTTTGACTTTTTGTTAAGATCTGTCTTGGATATCTATCTATTAAAATATTACCAGGAGATTAATCTGCTAGAGCCAGGGAAGAATAAAAGGTATGAGCACACAAAATTACAGCCTAGCAATTTGTAGGTAATTTAAAGCTGATATGTCTCAGTTTTTCAGAAAAGTTTAAAAGATGTTTCATTGTGCCAAAAATGATTATGGTTTTCTTTAATGGAGACCTTGAGGTCTTGAAATTGTGTTCTTTCCTTCTCAGCAAGAGCACTATAATTTCTTATTTTAAAATATGAGACCATAAAAGTCTGTCTGATTTTCAGATAATACTCCATTTAGGCAGACATGCCTATCTATCTGTGCACAGGTACAAAAAGTGTGCTGACCTTTCATTTCCATATATTGTGTTCAACACAGGTGATTTCCAATACATGGAGTTATCTGCAAAATTATTAATAGCTTGATATTTATAGGTGAGTAAATCTGAAAATCGTCTGTGATACATACCCTGTGGCTAACACCAATTATGCAGCTAAATAATCCAACTAAGGATTTATAGGTCACTAGAAAGGAAACCTGAAAAAGCACAGTTCTGTGTTACTGACACTGTGCAGAACTGCATTACTCTGCACAGTTCTGCATTACTCACTTCGTGTTGGCCAGTCTCATGACTAAGCCAACATATCTATCAGTTAACAGTAAAATCTAATCTGTTTCACTTCATTGTAGATAATGATTCTTTTCGTATCAGCATACTGCAAATTCTTTTAATGTTAGAGCAGGATCCTTAGAAAATTTCACACTTGTTTGTAGGGAAACAGGGTTTCTCTTCTTACTAAGATAAAGAAACTCAATACCACAGCCAAGCAAATATAAAGCAAAACAAATAGTAAGTAAATATCTAAGCAAATATTAAGAACATTTTTTAATGAGTTTAAGATTTAAACTGGAGATGTGTATTACTACAACTTGTTTCTATTGTCATAGATCTTTGCATTTAGTGAGTTGGAAATGGCAGGAATATACAAGCATTCTTCTCTTTACAAACTGTACTATTGGTGAACCATAGAATGTAACTTCTGCAGTATTTCATATTTGTTTTAATTTTTTAAAAAATTGTTTACTTTTTTGCTTGTTTGTTTTAAAGCAAAGCATGTTGTCTCAGTCATTAAGTCTCTAGGCAGTGGTGACTAAATATTATGAAGCATTTCGAAATGCTTTTGAAACGAAGGTTTTAAAAAAAATTTCATTGAATTGAAAGAAATCAAGTGCACTTTAATTTTTTTTTCCAAATTTCCGTAAAATGTTCCAGCTGCTGAAAGCTTCCAATTTATTTTTTTGTCATCATTGCTGTTGTTAATACTTATTATTTTAAGTATTGCTAGTGAATACTTTGAAGAATTTCAGTAGAACAGCAAGTGGGAAATTTCCAAATTCTACTTTATTGGCTGCCTGGCTAAACATATGTCAATCTGTACAGGTTTTATAATACGCCCACCTCTGCCTCTTAATCCTGACAAATATTTTCTTCTGTGATGAACAAAAGCACCACTGGGGTTTTTTTAATAAAAAGTGGATTTGATATCCAGAGACAGGCAAAGAGTGGGAATGTAGAGTAAGGGTTCTAGCAGTAAGTACAGATATTTTTTCTATAGCAGTTTTCTCTTTAGGAATAAAAATTCTAAGGAAAATTTTGTTGGAATTTTCTGTCATTTTTTTCCATTAAAATTACAACCTGTATTACCCAAAGAGGGCCTGGTATCTCTCTTACTGGAAATATTCCAGAACCATCTGCACACGGTCCTGTGCCTTTTGCTCTGAAGTGATTCTGCCTGAGCAGGGAGGTTGGACCAGATGACCCACTGTGGTCCCTTCCAACCTGACCCATCCTTCCCATAATATGATTCTGTGTGAAATGAGCATTTTGCCTGAGGCTCCCTAGGATTAGAATGTTACTAATAGGGCTATCTTTTCCTTACTATTTGGCTATTGTAAAAGAATTGTCAGTTGACGTGTTACGTCATGCACTATGTAATTTATTTTTTTATTGTATTCCTCTTTAAAAATAGTGCTGATTTGATCATGGACAATCCTATGAATGGAAGAGTTGTTGTTCTCACTGAGATGGAATTGAACTCATCAGGGGAAAAATAATTTCCAGGTTGCACAGTAGGAAGACAGATGACAGGCAGAGGGGATGGGGCAGTGTAGAGAGAAGCAAGACTTTTGAGAGGCACAGCAAACAAACAACAACAAAAAACAATCTAGGGATCAAAGGGGCTGTTTAAAGTCTGCTGCAATTCCTAAAACTACTGAGCTAACAGAAATCAAGCCCAAAAGGAAGTAGCTGTCTTACAGACAAGTAATATCTGTTAATATTTATGCACATTTCGACAGGTTATTGTTGCCACTAACAGCATGTCTGTGATCTGTATCAGCATTGCCGCTCAGAAAATCAGGAACTGGATCAGCACAGAGAGCATCAGATATAGAGCCAAAGCTTTTCTACTGTGGCCTCAGGAATTTCTGAGAAATCCCTGACAGACTTCAGAGAAGAGGCAAGGACTATTGTCATGTCTTGCTAAAGCTGTGACTTTTGATGGTAATGTATTTTGCAGTACTTACTGCTGTTCTCTTTAAAGATGTCTTTAGATTATCAATGCATGGTACGTGTGAAGACTAATAAGAAGCAGATTTATAATAGAGGTGCATCTTCTAATGAGAAGGAAAAGGTCTATGCTTTTTCATAAATCTGAGGATTCATTGGGGCAGTGTATTACCTGGTAACATTCTTGTACAGTTTATAGTTGGTGAAAAGCATGAGGGAAAAACCAGTTGAATCTGCCTCTATCTGCAGCTGTTAAGGAAGGGAAGAAGATGAAGATAAAAGGGTATTTTTTGTAATTTCTTGATTTATACATCAAATATTTCCCTATCAATGAGGAAAAAAATT
>VYXF01005260.1:63976-92102 GCA_013397295.1 Polioptila caerulea | reverse complement strand
TTTTTACCCATGGGCTTAGATAACTGGCCTAGTGGAAAGTCTTTATTATTCTGATTTTAGGAAGTTTTAATTATTTATTCATACAGAAGTAAGCTGTGGAGGTCATGCCTACTGGGCACAGGCAAAGCCTTTTATACTATTCTGTCATTCATTATGTATAGTCTATATTTTTAGATATTAAAAGTTTAGAGAAGTTTAAACTTTTGGGGTTTTAGATGTTTTTTGTCATATTTTCAAGAGATTTTCTTCACTCATGTTATATATACAGGAACATTTTTCAGTGGTTTTAAATGCTGGCCTTTTTCCCTATCCTGATTTTTGCTGTATTGAAGTCTATTGGGTGCCATTGGTTTTTTTCCCCTTCACTAGAGAGGATGACCATTAGCACTCAATTATTTTCACTTGTAGAAATCCTCANGGTGAAAAGCATGAGGGAAAAACCTCAAGTTGAATCTGCCTCTACCTGTAGCTGTTAAGGAAGGGAAGATGATAAAGATAAAGGGGTATTTTTGTGTAATTTCTTGATTTATACATAAAATATTTCCCTATCAATGAGGAAAAAAAATAAAAAAATAAAAAAAAAACCAAACCAAACCACTCCAAAACAAAACAAAACAAAAAACCCCCAAGAGTTTTTACCCATGGGCTTAGATAACTGGCCTAGTGGAAAGTCTTTATTATTCTGATTTTAGGAAGTTTTAATTATTTATTCATACAGAAGTAAGCTGTGGAGGTCATGCCTACTGGGCACAGGCAAAGCCTTTTATACTATTCTGTCATTCATTATGTATAGTCTATATTTTTAGATATTAAAAGTTTAGAGAAGTTTAAACTTTTGGGGTTTTAGATGTTTTTTGTCATATTTTCAAGAGATTTTCTTCACTCATGTTATATATACAGGAACATTTTTCAGTGGTTTTAAATGCTGGCCTTTTTCCCTATCCTGATTTTTGCTGTATTGAAGTCTATTGGGTGCCATTGTTTTTTTTTCCCCTTCTTCACTAGAGAGGATGTCCATTAGCACTCAAGTATTTTCACTTGTAGAAATCCTCGAACCTACTTAAACTACTTATCAGTTTCCCTTTCTATAATCTTAATGATTGTGAGGGAGTTTTAAGGTTTTCACTGGAAAGTGTTATCTACAGTCTTTTCCAGTCTTTTATGTCTCTTTCAACACCATCTAATTTGTTGCCAAAAGGATTTTCTGAAATGGTTTTATTCTCAGAAAGAGAAACTTTTATTTTGGTGTAAATCATTATGTTTCATCTTTTTTCTAACTTTTCTTGTGACAAAAATAATGTGTGCTGCTGTCCAGCCTCTGTTACCAAACAAGCCTTGCTTTGGGACCCCTGCCACCCCTGTGTTTTATTTGTTAGAGAATAATTTCTCTCAGCAACAGCAGTGCATGTGGCAGAGCTGGGAGAGCACAGGGAGCCTGCCCAGGGCCCAAACACGCCACATTCATATCAGCTCATGCCTAGTCTGGGTCTGAATAGGATGTGAACTACACCAATGCCTTGCCTCCAATCCCAGCCCCATCTCCTAGTGGAACCTCTGGCTCCAGCCTATTCCCTGACAGCCCCCAGGGCTGCTGGCATGCCCTGCCATGGCTCTGCCCACCCTGCTCTGGCTGGAGAGTGAGGGCAGGACCATGCCAGTACCTGGGTCACCCTGATTTTGAGTGCTGTGTCCAAATCTGGGCCTCTCACTTCAGGAAAGACACAGAGGTGCTGGAGCACATCCATAGAAGGGCAACAGAGCTGGGGAAAGGTCAGGAGCACAGTCTGATGAGGAGCAGCTGAGGGGGCTCAGTCTGGAGAAAAGGAGGCTCAGGGGCACCTTCTCACTCTGTACAACTCCCTGACAGCAGGGTGGAGCCAGGTGGGATCAGGCCCTTCTCTCAGGCAACCAGCGACAGGACGAGAGGACACAGCCTAAATCTGCACCATGGGAGGGTCAGGTTGAACATCAAGCAGAATTTCTTCACTGAAAGGGTTGTCAAACATTGAGTGGGCTGCCCAGGGAGGTGTAGGGTTACCATACCTGGAGATATTGAAAAAAACAACAGACATTGCACTCGGTGGGTCAGCCACTGGTTGACAAGGTTGTGTTTGGTCAAAGGTTGGAATCAATGACCTCAGAGGTGTTTTCCAACAAAAATGATATTGGGATAGGATGACTTCCCTGATCAGCCTCATCCTGCCATGCTCCCTGACAAAGTGGCACTTCTGTCCCTTGTTTCTAAATGTAAATTCTCTTCACTAGATCAGAATTACAATAAGTTTATGCTGAATATTCAAAAGCCAAACACACAAACTCTGGTGCTTTGAAAGGCGAACCATGCAGGGCTGCAACCAATATGGTTTTGTTTGGATTATCATCTGCCTGAGGCTTTAATGATGTTTTTGATCTTCTGCTTAGTTGCTTTCCTTTGTAAATCATTCATCAAGGGTTATATTTTTGTACAGGAGAGTAAAAAAATCTTTGTTACTCTAGTTACCTGATGGATATTATAATATTAAAAAATTAATAGATAAACACTACAGTTTTACCAACATTTAGCAGACATTTATACTTTCTTATTTTAGAGCCTTATGTTGAAGTTATATAGGTAGATATAACTGGTGTGCAGTGTAGTAATGAGGTAATGAAATGTGCTCTTTCTTCCTGTATCTCATGGAAAAACAAAGGGCCAGAAAGCTGCAAAACATAAGCCTCTGTGTAGTTAAATTAGGCTACTAGGCACAAAGGGTAGAACTTTATCACAAGTTTTTGGCTGCTTGTATGCAGAGTCCCCAGGCTAATGAAGAGAAAACTGTGGGGAAAAAAATACTTTTATTTTATTCTTAGTACCTTTGCTTTGTTAATATTTTATTCTCTGTCCTGTTTCCCCCTTTTTTATATATCATAGCACAAGAAAAAGAAAGAAAGTGGAGAAAAAGGAGGAAAAAACTCAAGTAAGAAACCATAGGGTTTATAGCTGTCACCAATATAAATATCTTTCTGAAGAAGGCATACTTGAGCTACAGTTAAGATGAGTGGTTCATTGCATTTGTAGTGGATATTGTTTATTATATTGTACTCTAAGAGAAGATATAAGCAAAGACTATTACAAAAGAACTGCTGAGTTATCAAGCCTTGTCCAGATTATAGAGTGGCAGTACTGAAATTACAGAAGAGTCTGAAATGCAAGAGATATCTCTTGCTCTTGCTTTTTCCTCCCCACTCCATTAAAAGTTAAAAGTGGGAAGGGAGGTTTTGTGATATTTCTTGCACCTTAAAAATAGAAATTCTGTCCCTGTAACACCTCGTGCTCATTGCCTGTAGTACAAGCAAATAATTTGATCCTTTACTGATAGGAATCCTTGTGTTACCTTGACTTTTGATGATTTCAGTTTGTACCTGCTCTTCAACGTATACTTTTAAACTTTTCTTTTACTTTTTACTTTTTACTTTCTCTTTTCTCTTGTGTTCATATATTTTTCTAAACCTAGGTTATATTCTGTATTATTTTCATTCAGGGAAATAATTGGGAGTTTTCAATGCAAAAAACTCTACAAACAACCATTCTTAAAGGAGATAAGAAGCATGTTAAACAATAATATTAAAGACAAATAAACAAACAAGCAAACAAAAAAACCAAAAAACAAAAAGGCACCCTAAAATGACAAAAAACCCCAAAACAAAGCAAAACCCCAAAAGCAGAAGATTGTTTCACTCACTTTTTTTTTTTTTTTGTGCCACAGAAGCTAATGAAAAGTGTTGAAAAGAAAAATGATATGGAAAAGCATACCAAGAAAACTTCATAAATTTCTGTTCCCAGCAGTAAAGTTGTAACACTTTTCCTACAATTTTGCATTTCAGCCATTTTAGAGGTTGCTATAGTAATGAACTGTGGTTTTATCTAACTTGGACTGATACAGAGCTATGATCTATCTTGATGGTTAGAATTCATATTACTACAGGCTTATGGATACAGTAATTCATGCATTATTTTTGTCAAATATCATAACACAAGGTTGGTTAAGGACTAAAAACACTTTTATATCTAATAGTAGTAAAGCTTTGTGTTTTGAATCATATTGTAAGTGAGGTTTTGGTTACATATTTAGAATGGAGGAAGTGATGTTTAGAGTCTTGCAATATCACACGTTTCTGGATTACAGCACACTGTTAATAAACATGTATTTGAAAATGATGCTGCACTTTAGCAGCAGTTTAGCTGTGGAAGGAAACATTTATACTGTGGATGTGGCCTATTAAAATGGTACTTGTAAGACACTTCAAAAGGAAAAGGTAGAAGATTGATTATGTCACTGGATGTGTCCTTATCCTCTCCTATCTGCCCCACCAAGAACTGAGCATATAGATGTTCTCTTGTTATAGAGAACTTTTTTCTATTTTTTTCCACAGAGAATCATAAATACTGTATATATAAAACTTTTATACTTAATTACAAATCAGCCTGATTGTGGAAACAAGCTCTAATCTCTACCTTTAATTAATCTCTGCCTTTAAGTTAAATGGAGCTATACACAGCAGCAACCAGACAGCTTCATTTGCCTAATGCACGGAATAAACAACCACAGAGTCACATCAGAATTCAGGTCTTGTGATCTTATTCCTCATAAGCTGTTTTATTAATAAGAAATAATAATAACAATAACAACAATATCAACAACAATAACATTTATAGTAATAACAATTATAATAATAATAATGGAAGCATAAATTTCTTGATGTGTGGATGGGGTATAAATACATTTTTTTTTGTATTTCAATGAAATACTTGCAGAAGTAGCAAAGAAATATTTGCAGAAATAATACTTTTATTTAAACAGTCAGAAAAATTCACTCACAAATAACTGTCTTAAGTACATATATGATGACAAAGATGCCTTTTGGTTGACAAAAATCACAGAGGATTATTATTCAACTGCCATTTTTACTGTGGGAAGAAATCTATTTGAAAGACTGATGTGTTGAAAATAATGACAGTTGCAAAAAGTCAGGAACTCTGAGCTGAAGAATCATCATCAGAAGATTCTGGTGTACCAGTGAGTCTTTTTAGAATACACATATCATTAATTCTGAGAAAGATAAACTATCATATGTTTTGTTCTCTCTCAATATAATAAGTCATCTTCATTAGTGCTACATCCAAGAGCAGATGAAAAAGGAAAGAAAGGTATATTTGATATTTTTTTAAACATAATTAAAATATCAGAATGTTTTACTTGTGGTATTCAATTATCCTTTTATCAAAATTCATGTCAAAACTGAAGTATTAGTATTCTGAATCTGTGTCTTTGATCACTGTTGATTGACTGGTTCTAAAGATTTCAGATTAGTTGTTAAAAAATTGGCCAAATAATTCAAACTATTTTACAAATATTGTGCAATGAAATACTACAACTAATATTACATGCACTGTATTTGTGTATTACTTTTTATTTGACCTTTTTTACAATAAGGCATAATTCTTGAGCAGTGTTTGATCTGAAGAATGGATGTTCCTAGGCCATTTGTTTGCAAGTCAATAAAATTCATTTCCATTCATACATAGCTGATAGCTGAGCAGTTGTTAAATGTCACCATCTAGTAAGTAGTGAAGTGAGCATTGCCAATGATCTTTGTTGTGCTTTCACTTTTATATTAGATCTGCTGTTTCCAGACAATAGCATTATTTAGGTACCTGAAACCAGTGAATTTTACTCCTTATAAGTATTAATTCTAAACATAAAATTTTGACCATATTTCCTGGAATACATTTCAGGTTTCAGCTCTTTCAGGTTTTGGCATGCTAGCTGTTGAGGCAGTGAGTTCTGACTTATTATTTGGAACTCTGTAGGAATCAGAGACCTCTCTGGTTTAACTAGATACCAAGAAATCACTCAAGAATTTTACTGACCTTCAAAAAATCACAGAATCATAGAATGGTCTGTATTGGAAGGGACTTTAAAGATCATCTAGTTCTAACCCCCTGTCATGGGCAAGGACACCTTCCACTAGACCAGGTTGCTCAGAAATCATCCAAACTGGCCATGAACACTTCCAGGGATTAAGCATTCCCAGCTTCTCCAGGCAACTTGCCACAGTGTCTGACCTCCCCACAGTAAAGAATTTCTTCCAAATATTCTATCCAGACCTGCTCTCAGTCTGAAGCCATTCTCTCTTGTCCTATCACCCCAGGTCCTTGTAAAAAGTACCCCTCAGAACTTTTGTAGCCCCTTTAGGTACAGGAAGGTGCTGGAAGGTCTCCCTGGAGCTTTTTCTTCTGAAGAGGTGGAGCAACCTCAACTCTCCCAGCTTTTCTCCACATCAGAGGTGTTCCATCCCTCTGATCATTTTCTGAGACCTCCTCTCAACTGGCTCCAACAGGTTCACATCCTTCTTGCTTTGGAGGACACAGAGCTGGCTGCAGCACTGCAGGTGGGTTCTCACCTGAGCAGGGCAGAGGGGCAGAGTGCCCTGCTGCACACAAGGCTTTAGATGCAGCCCAGGATACATTTTTTTGCCTCTACTCTAGTAGTTTATTTTGTGTGAAAGAATATCATCATTACATATAGCCCAAAGTTACAGTTTCCTTATGTGGAAATGTTAGCCCACTATCAATTCCGTTGCATTTCTCTTCCCTGACAAAATTTATGATTAAATAAAACATACATTATCTCTAAGGCAGATTCACATTTTCTTTTTTCCCCCTGAAGAATCAGAAATGTTAATAGAATTATTGTGAATTGTGTCATTTTGTACAAGCTCTACTATTGATCTTAGGATTGTTACCAAATAAACTTTTTATTTTCAGACCAAAGGAATTGGTAAGTGGAAAGTGGAGAAGACAGAAGACTGGATGACAAAATATAATTACAAGAAAACTGATTTCTAAACGTTATCTTTTACAACCCATTTTACAAGAAAAAAAAGTTCCCCCAAACCCATGCTGTTCTCAATGACTTACTGCATCTGCTTAATGATTGGAAGTACATATTGGAAGAAGATTGATTCATACATGATAATTACATCTCACCTGTAAAAATGAGTAGGTAAAACAAATTATTCAAATGCATTTAACAGGAAAATCTTTCACCAGTAACAATTTAAATATTTGGTAAAATGAATGAAAAATTAAATAAATTCAGTGAAGATAAAATTCCTAATACCTATAATTTTTTCATGACTGTAAATGAACCTGTGTTCCAAAGATGTGATGCAGGGGATGTGTTTTGAGATTGATGAGCAGCAAACCATATTGATCTTGTAGCTGCACAGCATGATAATTTCTACACTCTTCCACATAATAACCATGTTTAACTCAATGTAGAGATGTGAGAGAGACCTCCTGCTCATGCTGCAATCTGGCTAAACAAATCTTACCTTTTTCCTCTTTTTGCATACCTTTGAATAAAGTGGTCTTGATTCCCCCACCAACCTGCATATTTTCTTATTCCTCAGGATATTCTATTCATTTTATACTGCTGTACAAGAGAAATATTCTTCTATTTCTGTATTTGCTCATGTAATATTAATGTGAGAATAAAGCTACTAAGGCTGATATTTAGTTCTGAGTTTTCCTGGAGCTGGATGGGATCACATTGAAAGCCAGGATAGCTGTTGATATGGTGAAGGCAAAGAGGCAGGAAGGGCTTTTGTAGGGGTTCCACAGGGATGTTTATTCCAGCCACACACACAGATTGCCCAGGGTCAAAGGCGAGCCTCATGGGGATGTTCAAGTGGGGGGGTGGTGGGGGCTGGGAGAGCATCAATGACCAATTGTCAGGGGCATGGGGGCAGTACAAAGGTGGGGTTAGGTGTGGGACCCAATGGGGACATAGGGAGGGAGTGACTGAGGGACATAGGGACAGGGTGGGGTTAACAGGGCTGACTGAGGGAGTTGAACAGGGATGCATTGGCATAACAGAAACAGGGTATCCTGTGAGAGAAGCCTCTTGTTTCTCTCCAGACCAGGGAACAGCTCTCAGGGTCCTCAGACCTCCACAGGATCACCCTCATAAACTGCTATTGCTACTTAGCTGGGGTCCCTTTCTAAGGTATTGGACCACAGAAAAAAAGCTTTCAGTAGGTATGAGATAGTTCTCTAAATCTGTTTATATATTCAGACACAACTTGCAGGAGCAAGTGTTTGATATGTATGAAATAATTCAATCACTCCATAGCTGTTATCACAGCTGTGAAGTTTTTGATCACTATCTTTATACTACAATATTGGCTTTTAAAGCCAATGAATGTCACTTTTTACCAAGCAAACATTTGCAAGGTGCATATTTTGCTGGCTGTAACTATTTACAAAATCTGTTGCATGCTCATGTTGCCTGTAGACTTTGCTATTATAATATTTTCTTTATTTGGATATGTTATTTACCTGTTTTTCATTCCTTTTAATTAACCCCCAAATTAACCAAAGAGCTTTTTGTAAGTAACTGTGCGATTTTACTTAGGAACAACATTCTGACAGTCATGTCCTAAACAGTCTTTTATAGTGACAGGAGAACTGTAAAGAGCCTACGAAGGCAGTTGATCCAAATTTTGAAGTCCTGCATCACAGTTCTGTTTTTTCTTAGTTGATATGTGAGTGTTTTATTATCTGAAACTGCAGAAGTCAAGACCGCTTGGCAAATATGCTTCCCAAACTGTGAGGGATACACAGGAAATAGGCACATGTTGCTCCTACTTTCAGTTATGGTACTGCACACAAGAGAAAATAAATTTAGTAGCATGGTGCGTTTTCTGCACCCTAAAAAATAAAAAAAATCTAAATTAAGGTAAAATATGTCCAAATTCAGAATAAATTGTTTCCCCTGATGTTACTGGTTTTGCAGAAAAATCAGTTTTGAAAAACATCTGTCCAGAAAACACAACAACTATGAACACATATTATGCTCCTTTAATACAACTTGTCTCCTCCAACTGAAGGTAAAAATCTCCAAAAACTAAGCATTCTATTTTCTTCACAGAAAGAAAGCCAAGAAAAAGATACGAGCTACTGAAAATCTCTGTCCTCTGTCCCTAAAGATTTCCTGAAAGGCATGTCTCCATTATGTTTAGCAAGGTGCCAGTGTCAGAATCTCCCTTTGACTATCCAAATGTGAACAGGATTATTGATTTCTCTAATATTTTGTACATGATATGATTTTTTAAAAAATTTATTATAATCTCTCACCTTGTAGCCTGCCAGATTTTGTGCCATTGCTAATATGTCAAAAGACAACATAAAACAGTAATGAAAAAAGCAAATGTAAATATTTTCTTAGAATGTATATTGGATTTTCGCTCCTGAAATATCTTTTTCATTTTGGAGAAATCTTATTGTGTGGAATATATTTGTTCTGCAAATCCACTAAAAACTGTTTTTCTGAACAAGTATTTTCAATCATAATCTGTTCTGATTAATATTTTGCAGCAGTATTTTTCAACAAACATACTGAAAGAATGTTAAAGTTACAAATTCAAATACAGCAGGTTTAGAGAAATCCAATTTCCACAGTCTGTATGCATATCGTAATTCAATAAAGTACCCACAAATTATTTTGTTTATAGTTCTGTCCTCATTCACTTGATGCAATGGCCTTTCCCTTCATTGCCTGCAAATGCCATAGATCAACCAGGCAATTTTCCAGTCTGGCATCTGGTGTCCTGAACTTGGCAGAGGTTACTTTTCAAAATCTCTTTTCTACATCTAAATAGGAGTTTAAGGAGTCAGAGTGTAAAAATAATACTATGTTTCTTCTTTACCATCATGTTCCAGTCCATAGGAGTTCATGCTTCGGGAGAAAATTGGTAAATAGACCTCATCTCTTCATTTTACTCTGTGCTCAACTGGCCAAATTTAAATAGGAGCATATAGGCACTGGAAATGTCTGAAATCCGTCCTCCCAGATACCTCCTAATTATGGGTGCTATGGCAATGTAACAGTTTTCAAAGAAATATTTATTTTAAAAATAAACATATATTAGTATATTTGATGAAAAATATTGGTGCAAAATACTAGTTTTATGATAGAAAACACTAGTTCAGCAAAATACTTCATTTTATAGGGTCTGTGGCATGGGCAGAAAAAAACTGCATGTATCACAGACATTGTAACAACCCATGGAATAGCAATTTTTACATTAAACCTGTATACATTCCCTATTAACTTTTAGCATCTCTCAAAACATAAAGGTTGTGAATGTACTTGCATGCTCTTACACAGTTTCCCTGATAGTTTTCCATGGACAGAAGGCCTGAGTTCTCTGTCTTGACCTTGATAAATCTGTGTGTTGTCCCCCAGTGCTTTATCCCTGTTCTGGAGCTGGCTGCTTTCTGGCATTTACCAATGTAAGCTCCTGACTTGCTGGAAGATGCCCTTCTATGAGTAGGACTTCAAAAGTTATCAAAGGGTGGCATCTGCCACTTCTCTTGCACCAGGCTGTCTTTACCCTGCTGAAGCACAGGCCAGTCTGAGGGTGCAGGAAAATAAATGTAGGTGTCTAAGCATGGGTGAGAGAGTAGGGGCTTAGTGTGCTTGCCTGAAACCTTTTTTAACTGTCTTATTTCCTAGTATTTTATGAGTATACAAGGAACTATGAGTATACATAGGTCCTACAGAAATGTTTGCCCTCTTGTATCAGCCAGGTAGCAGCATATGCAAATTGAAAGGGGGAAAAAAAAAAAGGAAGACATTCTTGTTGTGATTTCCAGAAGTGCGTTGACTCTGTGCACATGCACCCAGTATAAATCTAGATTAACAAAGTGGGATTCAGGTACCCAGAAACCAACTCTAAAGGTATTGTGAGGAGCTCCTCTGATAAACAGCAGTCTTGTGCAAATGTGTTAGTCACCAGTCTGCTCTGCCTGGATGCCTCAAATCCCCCACAAACTCCCAATGACATCAGTTATTTACCTATTCAGAGCAAAATGTTCTCTGTACATAATAATTCAAATACTTAAGCATCTAGCAGCATCTTAGAGATCCTAAGGTATCCTTCCACCCTGAGATGCCCTCTTGATATCTCCCATAGATCCTCTGTCACACAAGGTAGCTCTAAGCAGATGTTTCAGGTATTCTATGATCAAGAATGGCTCTACATAGATGTTGTTATGCATTTGAATTGTTTTGCTACATTTAAAGGTCTAAATTTAGATGTCTGCAGTTTGGTACTAAAAGATATCATGAGGTATTCAGTTGTGTGCTGAAATTAATTTTGACTATTTTAGAACTGCCTGTCAGGATAGGATCAACCCAGCCTAGAAACGGTGGCTTTCTGTGCTTTAAAATGGCCCTTCAGTTTGATGAATCATTTCATCCTACAAATTATAACTGAATGAATACGTGCTGAATTTCTTATTAAATTATACATACCATGTACATATATAGATATATGTACAGCTACACCTTATTGAATTCTCGGCAGTCTCTTACTGCTATAACTGACTTCATTCTCACACTCATTCTCATACCAACCAATACCTGGAGAAGTGTAAGTCTGCCAACTTATCAGGCACAAAATTGCCCTTATGTGGGCAGTCTGTTCAGAGAGGATAAGGATGAGGTGGCATGAGTTTTCAAGCCCCTCTCAACACTCCTTGAATTCTGCTTAAGAATGTGCTCATTTTGGATGTGTCTGGTTGGTACCAGTCAGAGGATGACAGTGGTTAATTTCTTTATCTTGTCCCATCTCTGTTGCAAGGATTTAATTACCGTGTCTCTTTTAGACCTGGTTGTCTTGAGAATTTCCAGGTAGATTTGTGTGTGTCAGCAACACATGCCATTTTTACAGCCCTTCTCCATGCAGATCGATATGAAGATTTTTATTACAATTTTGCAAAGTCCTAAAAGATTCCTGGGCTTCTATTTTCTTATGTATCATAGACAGTTCAGTAAGCACTGGTAAAACCTGATATCTACTTTTTATGATATTCATAAGTTTCCTTGTCAAAAGTCTCCAAAGCTCCTGGAGCATTTCAGCAATATAAAGTCTTAAAGTTTCCTCTTTCCAAGTCTGGAACTGCAAATGAAGATTACAATTTTCTTCTTTCCTAGTAATCATTTTTATCTTTAGATTCTAACCTAATGCACTCTTCATATGCCGTCTGTTTTATTGGATTCTGATGAGCTTTATAATGTGCCTTCCCACTTTCTCATTCTCTATTATTCATTTCACATTATCCATTTTTATTCAAGACAAACTGGAAAAAGAACTTGAAAAGAAACAGAAGAGTCGGATGTCATTGCTAGGACAGACATATTCTTGTTGTGCATTGTGATCCTACTTTCACTAACTGTACTGATGAATATTTATTAAGGTCTATCTCTCTGTCTAATCTGAAATTTACTGGTTATAAGAAAAATGGCAGATCACATGAGGTACAGATCTTCATCTGGGCTCTGCCGTGCAGCAATTTTGCCTGTGAGCAGCAGCTGGCTCTCTCCTGAGTTTAGCAGCAAAGTTGTCAATGCTACATATTTACTGTGAAGTTCTGTTCCAAAAACCTCTGTTGTGAGAACGTGGGAATAGTTGTAGAAAATTTGTGTTAGAATTAGGCAGAAATTTGGAGTAAGTTCATCTTAGTAAAAGGAAACTTATTTGTGGTATTATTCTGTTATAGAACGTTTTTCTAAGTGTTAAACATTGGTACATATACTAAAGAACTCAGGAAGTCTGTATTACCACTCTCACATTCCAGTAGTAAGAACTGGATGAAAAAAAAACCTATAGCAAAACAAAGAACCTGTTCAAATACTTTCTGCTTAGACCATTAAGCTTATTTGGAAAGTTGCTTCAGACCCACTAGAATAATGATAAAAATCTCTTGGTAAAAGTGTAAGAATGGAGACTCAAAAGACAGGTCAAATCCAGCCTCTTCAAGGCTCTGTATTGACTCAGGCTGTTGTCTTCTATAGCTGCCCTGACAAGACATCTAGTTCCAGATACAGTGATTCACATGAAGGTAAAGTAGAGCTGAAACGTGCCCTGATACGTCTGTGTGACCCTTGGGCACCACTTGCGTCCCTGAGTCCTGGAAGAACGCCAGCCAGCAGGGGGCCCGAAAGGAGGTGGAGAGGGACTAAGAGGTGATGACATCTTAAGAGATGGATTCGATTCTTGCGTGGATGGATGGGTCCCTTCCACCTCAATATTCTGTGATTCTGTAATTCTAACTCAAAGGATTGGTATGTCCTACTGCTAAAGGCAGGTGCCTTCAGAGAGCTGTACAAGCCCTCAGCCAAGATGTTGTCCCTGCCCAGATGAGAGGGATCTCTGGTGCTGCACATCCACATCGCTCCATGGGCCTGGGCTGGGGGGTTGTACATCCCCATGCATATAAGCTAATGTCAAGAGCTACAGCTTCTCTAGGGAGCCACGGGTCGGGACTTGGGCTTGGAGGCAGCACAGGGCATACAGTGGTCTCCTCCCTCCTCAGTCACTTGCTGAAGACCCTTGAAAATATCTCTGGAACAGCATCAGTCTGAGGAAAAGGAGAGCTGCATGGCAAATACCTACTCTCTGCCCCATTCTCCTTCTTCTTCATTTGAGTTTTTCTTCAAAATAGTTTCTTACTCATGGGCTCATCGGACGGGTCATGTTTTGCCTGGACAACCTCTTTGGGGATTTCCTTACTGATCTCATGTATATATTCTTCTGGATTGGCATTTTGTCCTGGTTTCTTATGCATGCAGGCAAGGTTTCCTGAGCCTGGCAGCACCACACCTGATCTTAGAGGCTGCCTCAGAATGTGTTCCACAGATTTTCTGCTGGGGCTGACGTGGTGTCTCGGTGTCCACTCTGCAGCTAATCCGAGGCTGCTCAGAGACCACATGGGTATGATAGCTTCAAGGTGGCCACTCGCTGAGGGCTGTACCATGGGCAGCCTGAAAGGCTGTCTTGCAGTGGTTTCCCCTGGAATGGGGGAGCAGCCTAATGGACATGATAACCAGGACAGGACAGTGGATGTGTGGGCTACATGCCCTTCCTGCTTTTTTATTCCCAAAAAAGCTCACCATGCAGCAACAGGGGTGTAACAAACAGGCCACACCAGCCTTAGGGGTCTTACAGCAAGAAAATTCACTGGACAGTGAATTTTTATCTTAATACCTGTGGATGCTCCTGCCATGCTGGGTACAGGAAGTATATGTAGTATGGAATAGCATGGTGGGGATTTTGAATCTGTGGTGTTGCAGAGGATGCAAAGGGAGTGTAAATGCAGCCAGAATTGGTAGCATCCACATAGTTATTTATGAATCATATGTTGAAATAATGTGTGAAGTATGGGAACAAAAACCTTCCTCTTGGCTACTACATGATGCTCCAGATGCTGATAAACTTTTCTTTCTGTGATGTAAGTATCCACAATATATGAGTACTGCTCCATTTTATTATTGTAAGTGGCAAAATGTGCATAGGCTTTTCAGCCAGAACTCTTTTAGATCTGCACAATGTTCAATTTGTTACAGACTAAAACTGTTTGTGTTTTTAAATTCAAAAACATTGTTGGATGGATAAAATGGCTGCTTTCTGCAAATAAGCTTCCTAGTGGTATATTGCAATTCTCAGCAAGGTCTGTCTCTTGTCAATTCACTCAACAATCTCTGGTTGGCAGAGTGGGAAAAAATGAGTATTTTGTGCAGGTGAATTAATTTCCCTTGTGGTTAGTGGGCAGGTTTGTGTGGACAATAAAAGTTATGCTGGTTTTTTGTTTTTTTTCCTTTAAAACCATGTCTGCAACTAGCACATGCATGCACAGAAGGAGAATTTAGAATGTTTGCTCAGTTCAAGTTGGTAAACAAGTATTTTGTTCTGATGAGATTTAGCATGGAATTATGGGAGTACAAAAATTTCATAAACCATCTAGGTTAGCTGTCAGACACCTGTTTGTGTAATAAGAGATCTGGGGGATGAAATTATGGGTAATGGGATTTTGTAAACAAAAATTTGAAGTGGTTATATTCCAGCTATGTAACTTGCTTTTACTTTTTCACTTGCTTTTACTTGGGACTTCTGACTTGCAATGATTTCTGCAAAAAGGCTTCAGTAAAAATAAAAATCAAGAAACAGGACTGAAGCTGACTTTATGTTAGACTTAGTTAAGTTTGTCTACCTGCCTATATACAGAAAGAACATGATGAAATTAGTCGCATACATAGCACCTACAAGAGAAGTAGTGGAAATTGTATTAAACAATGAGGTTTAATCTGCATGAGATTCAATGCTTGCTTGCTTGCTAAAGCGAGCATTTTCTGCTTCTAGAATTCCAGTTTAACTGTTTCTTAGTGTGTTTTCTGACACTCTGTAGACAATTCCTCATGCATGAACTATTTAGAGACTGCCTGATCTCCTTCTAGAACATGATAGAAGTATTGTATTTTACTTTATTGCCTATTTCAAATTGGCAGGATTTGTGGGGGAGAAAAAATTCAGCAGGTTGTCTACACCCATTAAGACAAATTCTTGGCTCTACCAGTCTGTACATGGACGTCTGGAACTAAGAGCAGAAAACACCATCAAAGCACAGCTTTAGTGAGCTTTTAGTGACCTCATGCATAGAATCATAGTATTAATTGGAGCCATAAATACTCCTTCTCCTTTTTTTTTTTTTTTTAATTAATTATGCAGTTGACTTTACCTTACTTATATTAGCTAGCTAAGAACTTTTACAGCTGTTTTTTTACACCAGCCTGATATAAACTTTTTTACTTAGGACAGCCTGTTGATCAACACAGAAGCAACATGTAGGTGACATTAAAACTGTGTAGAAGGAATCATTATTAAATTAACTTCTGCTGGATGGAAATTGCAAAATAGAAGGAGTATGAGAAAAGCAGAAGCAGTGTTCGGAGAGAAACAAAAGGAATAATAAAATAACAAAATAGTGAAATTAAGGATTTTTGTTTATGAAGGCAATCCTTTATTCATTAGAAGGGTAAAAGTGTACAGGTTTCAATGAAGGGGCAGTAGATGAGGAAAATAGAAGCCATAAGGCAGTTCAACAATTATGCTGTTAATGGGAGATATGGAAAATAATCATTAGGCGAATAATGCTCATTGAATCAGTCAGGCAATTAAGCAATAAAAAGCAATATCTTATGGCTCCTACCTGTTTCATTAAATTTAGGTAGAAAGAGCCTCATGTTCTCGTTGCATATTAAAATGCTGAGCCTCCAGTTCATAGACTAAAGAAGGGAATGCAGTCTAATACCTCTTAGAAGGAAGACTCATTTACAGTAAATCAAACAAACAAAACTAGATCCTAGGAGCTGGTTCAGTTTGGATGAGTTCCCCCCATTTGTAAACAACACAGATTTCTGGGATTAGGATGTTGAAGCATTTTGTAGATTATGGGAAATGGTAGAACTCATGTGGTGGTTTATTTTATAAATATTTTATGTGCATGTGAAAGCATGTGAGAAACAGCAAAAGCTGTTTATCTGAAAAGCTGAAGTGTCTCGGATGTGATTGTTGATAAAAATCTGGTGAATAATAGCAGTGAATATGATAAGTATAAGAGTAATTTGCACTTAACATAAAAGGACTTTAAAAACCTTCCAAAAGATTTTCTGATGTAAATATATTTATTTTCCTTCTGAGTTCATACTAAGTATTGGTATACATCTGAAATGTTGTAAAAAATGTTTTATTTAAAAATTATTAGACCAATTATACTTAAATGCAACGACCCTGTCCATAGATATCTTAAAATTATTTTAAAATACTACATTGTCAATTATTCACTTAATTAATATTAATAATTAATATTGTGATTGCTTTTTTTTTTCTTTTTTAATATCGCCTGTAAATATTGTGAATTCCTAAAACATATATGGAATTAATAGTATCAGAGATGCAAATTGGTAAGAGGGAAAAATCTGATTCTCCCAAGCAACTATTTCATGTAGCATGGAGCCAGATAACATTTATGTTGTTGGTAATAAGTTGACAAAATTCACTATCAATCCCACAATATCTGTTGCAGCTGGAGTTACATTCATTAAGTCACAAATCACAGCAGTCACTGCAAATAAAAAACAGTGCATATTTTATTTTAAAATAAGCTGTCTGTGAAGAAAAAAAATCAACCTTATGGGTGTATGTTGCCTGGTGCTCCAGGTCACAGGGTTTAGATAAAAATGGAACTGGTAGTACAAATTAGGTGTTCTACTTACAAATAAGTCAAACTCCTTAAATTATCTTTCTGGTTCAGCATGTTACAGCTGATGGGAAACAGCATAGAGAGAACAGATTGAATTCAAACATATGGATGACTTAAAAATTAGAACAGAGCAGCAGAATGACATCAATTAGCACACCCAGGAAAGACAACTTGCCCAGGTGTATATTTAAAAAAAAAAAAAAAAAATCAAATCAGAGTTGAAGAAATGTTGAGTAGCTGGCATATAATAATTATAGTCCTCAAATTAATTCTTCTTTTTACAATTTCAAGGACAGGAACTAAGAGTTTAATAATATTTAGAGTTTCATTTTGTGCATGTGCACATATGCCTGGCATTTTTTGCATATATTTTGTGGCAGTGAATTTTTTGTCAAAACATTAAGCTCAAAGATTTGAAGGTCACAGAGGACTTGCTATGATTCCAACATCCACTGCCCAACCATTTGTTTGGCTTCATAAAATCTAAACCTTGGCACAGATTTATAAAGGAAAAATCTATAGAGGATTTTTTCCCAAATTTCAAGCCAATTGTTCCAGCAAAATTTCAGTCTAGTTTTTTGAAGCTCAGACATATGCATAGTTGTAGTTGAATTTTATAAAATATGGAAAAATATGGTTTCTAAAGCATAAGTACTCAATCAGGGCACACTGCATCAGACACTTTGTTAATGAAGATATAATAGAAGCTGATTGAACAGGAAACTCAGAACAGCAGCAGTGCAAGAATGTGCTGTGAAAAGCTCCCTCTTAAATTCAAAATAAAATGTAATAATCTGTTGTGGCAGTGAAGGACCTTCCTTCTGATTTTTTCAAACCATTCCTTTGAGGAACTCTGAGACACACCTTGGCAGTCCATCATGATGCTCTGTGGTCCTCCCACAGAGGTCCAAGAGATTCCAAATTCTGGAAAGGCTCCGTGAGTTAATTTGGAAAAGCCATGCAACTGAGTTGAATGGGCTGGCAGTCCTACTGATTAGTTGGGTGTCCCAGTAGAGATAATTAACTTCAATCTGATACAAATTCCATGTACTTGTCATTAATGCTTTGTTTGGCACAAGCTCAGACTTCTCAGCTGTCCACTTTGTGACACACAACCTACTCTTGATTTCTATAGTCTCTGGACAAAACCTGTGCCATGGTAACTGGGAGGCCAAGGAACAAAAGTGGGAAGGACCACTCTGAGAGGCAACAAAGGCAAGACACTGTGAGAGCTTTAGGGACTTCTGTGGCTTGTAGGTAAGTCCACATTTAAAGATTGTCCTGAGGGTGGCCTTAGTATTGTGTTTCTTTAGATATGTTTAATGTTATGAAAAATAAGTTTAAAAGGCCAGCACAATAACTGATGAGAGAAGCAGAAAATGGAAGGCTACTTTTTTGTTGTTGTTGTTCAGGGAGCTGGGAATAGTTTGTAATACACACAGGCAATCTCTGCAATATGTTAATATCTTCCTTGTGAAGGGTGGCTCTGAAGAGGTAAATAAAAAAAAATATAAGTTTTTGATCAGTTTCTTAAATCATTAAAAATTTTAATGCTTAAGAGGCCCTCTAACATTTGAAATAGTATATTGATCCTCAATTTCAAACATATCTTCATCCATTGATCTGTCAAAATCATCAATACTCATTCAATATAATTTCTAAATAAAAAAGTGCATGAAAACATTTTTTTATAAGATGGATATTAGTTTCCTGTGTTTTTTTAATGTGTCAGCCTTTGCTTGTAAATGTCTAATGCTATATTTGTAGTTTTAATTAGTCATTAACCACAGTGCTTGTTGTTAATGACTAATTTTTTCAAGATAATGGTCAACATTATCTGATATAGAGACTACCTGTAGCTGCATTAGGAGGAGCATTGCCAGTAGATGCAGGGAGGTGGTCCTTCCCCTCTGCTGAGAACTCATGAAAGTCATCTGGAGTGCTGGCTGCAGTGCTGGGCTTCCCACTACAAAGAGGTGTGGAGCTGCTGGAGAGCGGCTCTGCTTTGTAGGCTTTCCTATAGGGAAGTTGTGGGTTTAAGCTCATTTCATCTTGAATCTTATTTAAGTGCATGTTTTTCAGAAAAAGATGCAGTATGGATTTTCGCATTAAAAGATATCTAATTGGGTTGGTTTCTTTTTTAATTGTTTTTTGTTTATTTGTTTGTTTGGTTTTTAATACCGAAGCACTGAGAGCCACTGTTCCTTTACACAATTTTTTACTGTATGCTCACAATAATTGCATAGATGTAACCGAATTTCATAGGGCAAACCACAGATACAGGAACAGTTAATAAGAAAATGCCAGTTATTAATCTGCTAACATACATAAAATATGTGTATATATATATTATTTATAAAATATATATGTATATATATTATGTGTTTTCCTCATCAAAACTCTTGCCAGAGATCAATGTTTTAATTTTTTGAAAATGTGAATCAAAATATGCAGTATTTACAGAAAAGATTTATTATCAGTCTAATTGGAGAAACGAAGCAGTGATTTTTCAGCCTAGGCTGTTGCTAAATATTGTAAATTTGTGAAACCCTCTCCCCTCCTTTAATTGCTGTATCGACTGCTATTTAAAATAGAAAGTATAAATAGGCCAAATGAGATATGCAAGGTTTTATTTGTGTGCTTATTTTTAATTGTTACACAGTTCTGTTTTGCTATTGAATGATTCATGAAAATACTTTGAATGTCTCAAATAATGCAGCAAGAGTAGAAAAGGTTTAACTAATATTTATTCTGTATCATTTACTGCAGAGTCAGATAGGCTGGAAATAGTTGTTTGGAGTTTTTTTCTGTTTAAATTGGAATAGATACCACTTAAATCTGAAGTGTTGATTTAGGTAACATAGGTGGAAATCTCCCACTTGAATGGTGTGATTTTGATAAATTCAGTAGCTGCAAAAATACACACTTTCCAGTAAACAAATGATAAAAATGCTCCTGAGATGCTGATACTTGTAGCGGCCCATTATGATATTTGTATGTGTGTGTGGCTGTAGGGAGAGTAGTCTCTTATTCTTCCATGGCCAAAGGGTTGGTTCTGTGCAGTGATAGCTCAGCAGATAGAGACAAACTCATGGGCAAGGCATCTTACTGCATCTCCCTACATGCCCTCTGTGTCTTATGTCCTAGACTGTCACTGGATTTGTATAACTGTGACTACAAGTCACCACAGCACTTAAAACACTGAGTTTATTTCTAGAGTTCAAAGAGTTCATAAGAGTTCATTAAAAAAATTAAAGATAGAGTTTGTAAGTACAACAGAGGAGAAATTATCCAGAATAAAGCTTTGATGTGAAATATAGAATTTGGAAAAGGAATATGGTTTTTGGAATTCCAGAAACTATCAAACACAAGGGATTAGCAAGGGTCTGAAAAGGTTAAAATTAGGGAAAATTACTGAATGGTTAAAAGAAATAAGGAGATACTGAATGAAGCTCCACTTAGACCTGATGGNTGAGTTTATTTCTAGAGTTCAAAGAGTTCATAAGAGTTCATTAAAAAAATTAAAGATAGAGTTTGTAAGTACAACAGAGGAGAAATTATCCAGAATAAAGCTTTGATGTGAAATATAGAATTTGGAAAAGGAATATGGTTTTTGGAATTCCAGAAACTATCAAACACAAGGGATTAGCAAGGGTCTGAAAAGGTTAAAATTAGGGAAAATTACTGAATGGTTAAAAGAAATAAGGAGATACTGAATGAAGCTCCACTTAGACCTGATGGTAATCTTGGACTCTTGCATAAACTGTTTAAATCCTTGGCTTTCCAGCAATTATTCCAGATAGTCTGAAAATAGAGAGCTATTAGTTACTTGTGTTATATGTGTTATATGCATTAGGAGTCAATGACACTCAAATATCCTGAGGCTTTCTGAAAATTGGGTTTTTAAGAATATTTGGAGTAAATTGTATTCAGCTACCAGAAATTTTTATGAAACAGATTTTTGAGGGGTTGATGCAAAATTTTGAAATTATTTTTGTACAATATGTGAAGAATTAACAGGTGGAACAAAAATGCTTAGAGAACCACTGGTTTATAGCGGACAGAAGAATGCCAGACATTAACACAGAAAAATCATGCTTGTTATCTCTCTCCAAGGAGTTAAAAAATCTCATTTGGGCTGCAACATGATGAAAAATATTAAATACTAGTAGAGGTGATAAAAGTAGACTAGATAAAACTATTAAAAGGTTACAGTTAAGGAAAATAAACATGGAATTACTAACACAGCATGCATAGAACAAACTTTGCTTGATAGATTAAATGAGGTCACACAATAAACCCATAAATGCTCTTTGTGAGAATCTGTTATGTTTCTGCTTTTCTAGCTTTTTCCTTTTTCACCTGAACTTTTTCTTTTCTCTGATTTCTTGAGCTTTGAGGGAATATAGTATTAAATATATAGATTTGTACAATATCTTACCCTAATATTATAAAACCAGAGTGTACTATATTAACTCTGCTGGTTACAACTGTTCTTTTAAAAAAGTCATTAGCACTTCACAGTGAACAGAACACAAAGTTTCTAATTATTTCAAATGAAAAGAGCAGGGAAAATTAGTATGTTTGAATATCTTATGAAACATTCTCTTGAGTATTTTTCTCACAAATATATGTATATATGTATACATGAACGAGTTTGCATGCATTTATAGATGTACATATATTTTATAGACTAAATAGGGAGATTACACATTTCAGAGATGGAAAACTGTGGAATTAAGATAATTTAGATAACTGTAACTCAAACCCTTCCATTGCACAATTTAAAGGTAGAGACAGGAAGCAGTGTAACCTTAGCTGGCTTCTACAACAAGCTTTTTCTAAGTGCTTGCCTTTTTGTCCTCATGTACATTTATGTCAAAAAAATGAGATTATAGCCTTGTGTAATACCTTGATTACTCTACCAATAACTAGAAGAGCTGTAAATGAACAGTAGCAAGAGACTGAACAATTAGTAAAAACTGGTGTATGAGCATAAAAGGAAGCAAAAGGGCAAGCACAACTCAGCCAAAGATCAGACACAATTGCTGAGTTTCTTCATTCATTGGTAACTGCTGATCTGAGTGCTTAAAAAATGTACTTTTGGAGAACGTATCTTTAGTTTCATTTCAAGTACAATTCAAGAGGACTTTGCAGAGCTATTAATTTTCCTCCTTTTTCTCTTGTCTCTTTGGAGACCTGAGGTCTTAATAGTTCTTGATAACGATTTTAGATCAAAATGGACAATAATTCATAATAAAGTACTGCAAGAATCACATAGTAATTTAAGTAACCAAAAATCTGCCACCAGGTGTACTGTCTGTTTTTAAAAAGTAGCATAAACCCTGGCTACAAGCTCTCCTCAGATTATCCTCATGAACATCCACAGGATTTTGAGTTCACCACTAAGGTACAAAGGAGGAATTTTCTCTGGCTCTTATTATCTGTTAAAAAAAAATTAAAAATTGATGTAATTAGTTTTGGCTCACACTAGGTAGCTAATCTTACTCTTGATTTGTGCTCTCTTAATGTTAGGCATCTTGTACTGTTCACAGTTTAGAATTTCTACTTCTCTGGACATACTTGTTTGTCATCTTTCTTTGCTGCATCTTGCCAACAACCTCCTCAGATGTGTATCTAGAACAATTTTTACATGAAAGAATTCTCATGTTCATTCACACAGGCACACACAAGGATGCTATGAGGGATGTCATGGGAGAAGGTTTTGGTTTTGTTTTTTTCTGGAAACATTCTGCTTATCTCATCAGAAAGCTGATGAGATAAGCAGAATGTTTACTATTCTGTTTATAAGCAGAATGTTTGCTACTGTAAGTAGTTTTTCAAAGAGTCATTTCAAAATATATCTATTTTCAATATTTTCATATTAGTGAAGAGCCTTGGTTTTATAACAATAAATACAGAAAAATACCTGTTTAACCTGCCTTTACCCAAGCAGCACTCCATATGCAGGATTAGGAGAGGAAAATAGAAGTTTATTTCTTTGGCTGCATATATGGTTACATAATCTCACAGAAGTAATTTTCATATGCCTTTAAAACATAATTTCTTAATTATCTAGTTTATTCTGATTTTGAGCAGATCATGATGACTTCTGTTCAGAAAAAATGCATAATGAGGGTAAAGCCTCAGCTTTGAGCAAATCTGAGTTCTAGAGACCTTAATAAACTCTCAGCTATCAAACACATATCTTTATTGCAGGTTACATCATTCTATAAGCTTTAAACATGTCACACCAAATAATGGAAACAAAAGATGGAACTCTGTGCAAGGTAATAAGTCTACAAGGAAGACAAGAGCTAAAGAGGCAAAGACTCGGCATGAAAAAGTAATTCGAGACAGGTATCTCAAATATTTCTATTAAAGGGAACTTTATGGTACCAGATTAAAATTATACAACTGGTAATTGCCTATTGTTAATATTAGATTGTTACAGACATATTTTAATTTTTTTTTTTTTTAAGACTAGCAATAGTAATTTCAATATGCTGTTCTTACAGCAGCACTGAATCTTCATCTTGCCTGCACCAACTTTACCAATGATATGTGTGTTCTATATGGTGGTACATGAGCACTGCACACCACTAAAAGTCAAAATAGACCAGAATAGTGTGGGAAATCACAGTAACACTGTAGAAAGCAATCCTGCCATGTTTAGCAAAGGGAGATTGGTGTGAAATCAGAACACGCATACATGAACTGCTAAATTTTCAAGTCTTATTTGATTCCTGCTGTGGATATACAGATACTTATATGCATGCATATGTACTTGAGTCCACATGTGAATTTATAACAGAGAATTTGGGGTAAAACTATATACTTTGCAAGTGCTTGCTTTTCACCAGCACAACAACCTTAATCTGCAGCAGCAAATTGATTAAGCTGATCGAATGAGGTGGTTTGGAAGCTCCCACTAGGCCATTGTGATGGATCATAGCTCCACAAATGATGAATAATGCAAAAGGTCCAACGTGTTGGCATGTTACTTAATTACATTGTTCATGCAACTGTGATACAGAAATTTCAGAGGGGAAATACGGGTACATCCGAAACAGTATGATGGTTATCTAATTCCATATTGCAAAAATGTCAAAGACTGAATAACAATCTGAGCGTGATTTACAAACAGTAAAAGCAAAGAATGGCACAGTGTTAAAAAGATAAGGGAAAATGGTGAAGATAAGCATGATAATGTATTTGACAAAATGTTAACAAAAGAGCACTGTGACCATGGTGTGATTATCTCAGTGCTGTCCTCTTAATCACTCACAATCTGCTGTGAAGGACCTGGGTAAATTGGCAGGTAAATTTATACAAATTAAAAAAATATTCGAGAATATAGCTTGGTATTAATTTAGACTGATTTTTGAGGTGACATTTATAGTATATGAGGCAGACACATCCTGTTTTAAACCTGAAGTTCTCCACGAAGTTTCTAGTATATTTCCAATGAGCATAGAATATATTTTGTCACCTAAACTTTATGAACTGACCTCAATACCTGCTGGGATGTCAGATCACACACATCTGTATTATAAATTAAATATGAAGAAAGATAGTTTAATAGAATAGGCACTGTTACTGTTCTTAAAAGAGCAGCAGTAAATGGTCACTGAAAGGAATACATTTCACTATAGGAAATAATCTCCTGCTAACCTCCCTGTTCTTGAGTGTGTTTTAATAAAGCTCCAGAATCAAGAGTAAGCTTTCCTCCATATATACAAACATCACTGTATCCATGGCACAAGTAAAAGAGGTAATTTTTTTTTCCTTTAAGGGACAAGGTTAAACAGTTTTGTTTGAACTCTAGTTCAAATTATCCCACCACTTTTCAAATGGTCTTGCTGATATCCATCAGTAATGATAAATGTTAATACACGTATTATATATCTTGTGTTAGTCCTACCTGTGAAAATCTACTTTCATTTCAATTGAAAAATTGAAACAAAAATTTATGTAGCTCATTTGTAACTATTTGTTTTACAGACTCTCAAAACCAATTTATTGTTAAGTGGTCATTTTCACGATGCAGATCTCTGATGACCTAAATTCTATATCAAAAGTAACATATTTTGAAAAAGAAAAAAAAAAATTGGATTTCCACTTGAGCTTAAGCCAAGTTTCTAATATAAATTGCTTGTGTATTGTTAACTTTGATTTTAGAGTCCAGATTGTGCCAGTTTTCACTGGAAGTGTTTGTGAAAGACTTGGCATTTCAGACTTGGCTGACCTATGTGGTCAGCATACTTGATATTTCTCTGCAACACCCACATTAGATATTGTGATATTTAAGTGATCATTATTATTGAGTAAATAGGATATTATGGGGGTCAAAAAGCATCCTTCAAGTAGTAAAGAATTTAATACATTATAATAGGCTAAAAAAAAGTTTCAGTGGAAATAGGCAAATCAGAATTAAAACTTTTGTTTTCTTTTGGTTTTATTTTTCTTTTTAACTAAAAAATATAATTTGGGTGTGAAAGAAAGAGCTGGAGAAATAAAGGAAGATCAAAGGTGGCAAAAAAAGCAAAAAGAATGTATAACAAGGGAGATGATTTAGAAAGACACAAGGCAATCTGTGGAGTTGGGTTAATGATAGACAGGGAAGATGAAAAGTAAATGGATTAAATATCATAAAATCGTTAATTTCAGGAGAGAAAGATAAAATGAAGACCACGGAGAAATGTGGGGAAATATATATTTTCTATAGCAAACCCATAAACTCTCAAGGAAGGCAGCTGAGAGGAGTGCTAAAGAATCAATGCGTTTTCAATGTGACAGTGTGAGTGAGGGAACACTTCTGAAGAGACGTGAAAAAAGCAGTGTAGGAATTTATAGGTCAAACATTGCTGTATCAATGGGAATGAGTTCCTGAATAAATTTCCCCAAGACTAGATTAACTCTTAAAAAAAAATATATTGTGATTTGTGTTACCTGATTGACAAAAAAAAAGGTGAATAGAGTTTTCAAAATATGGTATTTGAGTTGTCTATGTAATACAAAAAGTTATACATTAGGCTACATTAACATGGTATAAGCTTTAGATGCATGACTATTAAAATAGTAGTAACAACCACTTTTTTTATTTTTGCATATTCAATCTTGCCTCCACTGTCCTAAACTCTTTACCTTCTTGATGTCTTAGGTAACCAGCTTCCATCAAAGCACCAGCTGATCTATGATCTGTTCTGCTTCTGGGCCTCCAACTGGTCACACTATTTACTTCTTGCCACAAAATTTGTGTTCAAGAGCTCGCTATGTGAACTGTACTTTGGTGTTACCTCTGGCAGCATGTCTCATGCACCAAGGGTGTTTTCTTCTTGATACACACTTAGGTGGTTGTAGGGAGTAGCCACTGGGATTTTCAGCTGTATGGTTAATTACAAGTGGTGGATAGAGGCTCCTTCTTCAAATCTTCACCATGGTACCTGTCTGAAATCACACTGGTTTGTGTAAGCCTTTATGGGCTACAGGAACTGATAGTGGCTTAGCTGTGTCTGTTCATCCATTTCAGCAATCTCTTTTCTATGACAGAGTATGTCCATACCATAACATAACAGACTGTTAATTTGCTTTGCTCTGTGTTTCTGTCAAAGGTCTTGCTTCTTGCCTCATCTATGCTTCATTCACACTTGTTGACTATAGAGATTCCTTCTGGAAAAAATTACCTCTCTCCCAGAGGATGCCTTGGCAGTGTTAAGAGGTCATTGGCACCAGGACCTACCTCAGACTGATGGGATGGATGCCTACTGAAGTAAACTCAGACCCAACACTAGCTCAGCAGTCTGTGCACCTTCAAAAACCCTTATACCACACCTCATGCAATGAAGATTACTATAATTCCATGGAAATATGGCTGGCTGTCACATAGCTTTCTACTTTTTTCCTGATAAATTTTATAATTTTCTACTTTTTTGTCTGAAGAGAAACCTTCAAACAATCACTCTGATGCAGACAGGAGTTCCACATGAGTGCTAGAGCAGACCAAAGTTTGAAGCAATGGAAACTCTTTGAGTCCCTTGCAATCATGGAGTAGCTGAAGGAGGAAGGCATATCTGGAGACTGTCTGGTCCAATGTCTTATTCAGAGCACAGGCAGACAGAGCACCTTGCACAGAACCATCCTTGTCTCCATCCTTGGAGACACCATAATGTCTCTGGGCAAACTATTCTAGTGTTTGACAGCCCTTGCATGGATAAAATTATTCTTGAAGACTGCTCTGCTCCAGAATAATCAGTCCCAAATGTCACAGCCTTCCCTCATACATGAGAAGCGCCAACACATTTTATCATCCTAGTTGCTCTTTGCTGGATTCCCTCCAGTTGTATCCTCATGCACTTCCTGCAGACCTACACCTGTAGAGCCAAGATTACTGTGCACACAGTCCTCAGCAGTGCTGGCTGCTGTTGGAGCTTGCCAGCAGTCATGGCCTTTTGTCACAGCTCTCCCAGCTGAGGCAGGTATGGAAGTCTTTAAGAACTTTGTGGTAAGTTTATTTTCAGCTGTGAGATAGGATTAAAGGGGGAAAAACTAAAGCAGGTTTAAACTTGAAAAATCATATAAAGAAAACTTTATTAACAGAATTAAAAGGGTAAAAAATAATAAAAAAATTAGAATAAACTTTCAGAACTCTTCTTTTCTTTCTCATTGACAAAGTAAAGATAAAACTTACGACTTTCAGTCAGTTTACCACCTCTAAAATAGTTCTTTTTTTCAGTTCACTTAGGGAGAAGAATTTCTTCTGCTATGCTATGGAGACTTTTCCACAAGGAAATAGTTTTGTTGTGGCTTTAGTGTCACAACGAATCAGCTACCCTGAAAACAAAACTCTGTTCGCAGTCTTAAAGTCTTTCCCATGTCTTGCAGCTTTCACACAGCTGCTTTCATAGACTATATCAACTTTATTGGGGTGCTATTTCAAGGATGAACTGTTTTAGTATAAAACAGTTTTCTTCGTCT